>CM064556.1:11720908-11790908 GCA_032716605.1 Paralithodes platypus
GCAGTGGATGTTGGTGTATCGCTGAAAAGGGAGGGAATTGAGTGGAAGCTACCTATACTGCTGTTGCGGATGATACAGTTCTGGTGAGTGATAATGAATGGGAGTTGCAGGGTCTGGTAAATGAGTTTGGAACAGTGTGCGAAAAACGGAATTTGAAGGTAAATACGGGGAAGAGCAAGGTTATGGTCTTCGAAAGGGGTGAAGTCACAGAGTGTGAGGTGAAGCTGAACGGTCAGGCTATGGAGATCGTCAACTCTTTTAAGTATCTGGGCAGTGTGTTGAGTAAAGATGGGACTATGGATGAAGAGGTGCGGGAGAGGGTACAACAGGGGAAGAGGGTTGTAGGAACGCTAAAAGCAGCAGTAACAAGAAATAGGGTGGTCAGAATGGAAGTGAAGAAGTCCTTGCATGACAGTGTGGTAATCCCGACACTGACTTACGGAAGCGAAGCATGGACGTTGGTTGAGAGACTCAGACCAAGAGTGAGAGCAGTGGAAATGAATTACTTAAGGAGTGCGTGCGGAGTTACATGGAGGGATAGACAGACTAATGAGGAAGTAAGAAGGAGGTGTGGTGTGGAGGTAGATGTGCTGGAAAGTGTGAAAAGGAACAACTTGAGATGGTTCGGCCATAGGGAACGTATGGAAAGCGAGAGAATGACTAAGAGGGTGTATGAGAGCGAGGTGGAGGGACAGAGGGGGAGAGGTAGACCGAATATGAGGTGGAAGGATGGAGTGAGGAAGTACATGAACGAAGGTGGTGCTGGTTGGGGGGAGGGGCGTCGACTGACTGCGGACAGAGGTGCATGGGGGCGGTTCGTTCGTGGCCACCCCTTCGGGGATCACGGCGTCAGGCAATAGATAGATAGATAGAAGAAGGAGGTGTGGTGTGGAGGTAGATGTGCTGGAAAGTGTGAAAAGGAACACCTTGAGATGGTTCGGCCATATGGAACGTATGGAAAGCGAGAGAATGACTAAGAGGGTGTACGAGAGCGAGGTGGAGGGACAGAGAGGGAGAGGTAAACCGAAAGAGAGGTGGAAGGATGGAGTGAGGAAGTATATGAACGAAGGCGGTGCTGGTTGGGGGGAGGGGCGTCAACTGACTGGGGACAGAGGTGCATGGGGGCGGTTCGTTCGTGGCCACCCCTTCGGGGATCACGGCGTCGGGCAATAGATAGATAGATAGATAGATTATTATTAATATTAAAACTAATATTTGTATTATTACCAAAGATTCCACTTCTCGCTAATTATCCATACGAAGAAACGTTGCATCCCTTGCATTATTCTACAGATATTTTCACAGCAATTGTTCCGAGGAACTTGCTTCAATTGTGCCGCCTCTCCACATCTTTCCCCGTAGAACTAGGGCAGCTGAGAGGGCCCATGAATTTACACTTTCTCCTCCACAATGCAGAACTTCTGCTTATCAAAATTAATTTATCCCCAGAGCTACTACTCTTTGGAATTCACTTCCCTCGAATTGCTTTCCACAAACTTACAAGCTACAAATGTTTAAGGGGAGATCTCCACTTGAGGGATTTTTTTCTTGACCCCTTTCTCCCTCATGTTTAGCCCCATTGCTTTTGATACTATAAAACGTTTGCCCCATTAGTTTAGCAATTTTAAGAACTTTCACCCCATATTAAGACCTTTCATGCCATTCAGGTGTCGATTTTATCCTGGCGAGCGATAGCGAGCCTGTAATTTAAGAGGAACCGGCCTTCGGCCGGGAAATTTTTCTACCAAAAAATGTACACATTTATCTTGAAAGGGACTCAAGGGGGTGTAATTTTAAGCTTGATGGAGGTCTAGGGAACAAACTAAATACCTCCCCTTAAATCCAGTTGTTACAAACATTTTATGAATGGAGGATGCCTTTAGGCACATGGACCTTTTTGTTTTATCTGTGTTTTTCCTTCCTCCGTTCATTGTCTATTAAAAAACAAAAAAACAAAATATATATATTCACAAAATCCTTCAAATAAAGGATACAAATATTTCACCTCCCATATTATTTTTCCGGCGGGTATCCGAATCACAAATATATGTCAGAACTTTTAAGGGGGCCCACCTCGCTTTTGTTCTCTTTCTCTCCCTCTCTCTTTGGCTTGTATCCATTCGGTCCCATTCAGCCTACTGTTTTAAGACGTTTACCCCCATCCAGGTGTCAATATTTTCCTGGCGAGCGGGAGCGAGCCAGCATATATATATATACATTTTTTTGACAAGCTAAATTTGTAAATTTTTCGATAGAAAAATTTCTCCGGCGAAGCCGGATTTCTCCATACAATGCTGGCTCGCTATCGCTCGCCAGGAAGAAATCGACACCTGGATGGGGATAAACGTCTTAAAAAAGTTGGCTGAATGGGGCCGAATGGATACAAGCCAGAGAAAGAAAGAAGAGAGAAAGATGAAAAAAAAAAATACCGGTGACCCCCCGGGGGCTTCATCAAATGAACGACCCAACTATTAAACCTATTTTTCCGGCGAGTATCCAAATCACAAATACATGTCATAACTTTTAAAAAATCACCCGCTGTGACAATTATCGAAACTCGAACGAAAAAATGTGGGTCAGTTTTTCGCCAGCATTTTTCGGAGAGATTCGTTTATATTTGTTACCGTATTTCGTTCGTTCCGCCCCGATTACTTAACCCTTTTCAGCACCGGCAACGTCTTTATACAGGTTAAGAAGGATCTGTGGTAGTAAAAAAGGGTTAAGTGAGATAGTTCGAAGCCTGTTAATTGCTGAAGTCCCTTTTTAAACTTAACCCTCTCCGACATATGACGCAATGTTGAGCCTATTAGGGATACCTTAAATCCTTTATTACCCTTTAGTTTAGTTACTTCAACCTCTGCAGTTGTCTTTGAGTTAGCTGTGTTGAGCCTATTGGGGATACTTTAAAGCCTTTGTTACCATCAGGGGTATTTATAAACCTTTAGTTTAGTTACTTCAACCTCTGCAGTTGTCTTTGAGTTAGCTGTGTTGAGCCTATTGGGGATACTTTAAAGCCTTTGTTACCATCAGGGTATTTAGAAACCTTTAGTTTAGTTACTTCAACCTCTGCAGTTGTCTTTGAGTTAGCTGTGTTGAGCCTATTGGGGATACTTTAAAGCCTTTGTTACCATCAGGGGTATTTAGAAACCTTTAGTTTAGTTACTTCAACCTCTGCAGTTGTCTTTGAGTTAGCTGTGTTGAGCCTATTGGGGATACTTTAAAGCCTTTGTTACCATCAGAGGTATTTAGAAACCTTTAGTTTAGTTACTTCAACCTCTGCAGTTGTCTTTGAGTTAGCTGTGGGCAGAAAACTAATTTTGGAGAGGTAATTATAAGAGTGAGAGAACTCTATTTCTTATTGCTAATCTAGCAACCTCTGCGTCATATGAGTCTGAAGGGGTTAAGAAGGACCTATATATGCTACTAAGAGGGTGGTTTATTGAGATCGTTTTGACCCATTTGAGACGTAGATTACAAACTACCGAAAATCGTCTAGTGGTAACCCGATTATCAAGAAACTGACTTAATGGTGGCGAAAGGGTTAATGTATAAATAAAATAGACCAAAAAATACCCCCCCCCCCCCCTAAGGTTCGGCTCAATGGTTTAAGGGGAGGTATTTAGTTTGTTCCCTAGACCTCCATCAAGCTTAAAATTACACCCCCTAGACCCCCTTCCAAAGATAAATTTGTAAATTTTTCGGTAGAAATATTTCCCGGCCGAAGGCCGGTTCCTCTTAAATTACAGGCTCGCTATCGCTCGCCAGGAAACAATCGACACCTAAATTGCACGAAAGTTCTTAAAATTGACAGAAATGGGGCGAAAGTTCTTAAAATCGCCAAACTAAAGGAGGCGAGCGTCTTAAAATCTAAAAAGCAATGGGGCTAAACATGAGAGAGAAAGGGGTCCAGAAAAAAATCCCTCAAGTGGAAATCTCCCCTTAAGGAGGAGGTTTAGTTTGCTCTCTAAACCTCTATCAAACTTGAAAAAAAACACCCCTTCGATATTTTGATTTCTACGGGGTTTTACTGTTTGACTCTTCCCAAATGGAAAACTGTTATCTGTTCGATTGTTCACTAAGAGTTATTTAATGTGCTATATATATATATATATATATATATATATATATATATATATATATATATATATATATATATATATATATATGTATATATATGATATTGGGGGCCGGTATTTCTAAATTCCTGACAATCAGTGGATAATTCCTTTATTTGTTGAGAGAGAGTGAGAGAGTGTGTGTGTGTGTGATTGTGTGTGTGTGTGTGCGTGTGTGAGAGTGTGATTGTGTGTGTGTGTGTGTGTGCGCGTGAGAGTGTGATTGTGTGTGTGTGTGTGCGTGAGAGAGAGTGTGAGTGTGTGTGTGTGTATATGTATGTATGTATGTTTGTGAGTGTGTGAGTGTGTTAGTTACAGAAACAGACTGCCGCGCCCAGAAAATGTAATTGAAAGCCTTCTAAAAAAAAATGATGTTTAATCCTCTCCCCTAACAACCTTGCTGGACATCAAAGCAATTGTCCGAGTTACCCCTCCACCCCCACCCCTGGTATAGAAAATGGGAAGTATTTTTTTTTTTTACAAGCACACATACACGTACTCACATAAAAGGCACACACACACACACACACACACACACACATACTCTCACAAACACTTACATATACACACACACACACACACACACACACATGTATGAAGGTTCTAATATACATACACATAGACATACAGGAACAGCATAGCTAAACATGAGGGAGAAGGGGGTCCCGTTAGAACCCCTAGAACACTCCCCTTAACCCTATTTGGTGCGGGGTGGGTCTATTTTGATCCTCCCTGTTTTACTCCATTAGCTTGAAGACTTTAAGACGTTTCACCTCATTAGTTCGGCGATTATAAGATGATTCAATCCAATTAAGTGTCGATATTTCCTAGGTGAGCGATTTTAAAGTCTTTCGTCCCATTTCGTTGTCAATATTAAGACTTTTCGTGTCATATAAGTGTTGATTTTTTTCCTGGCGAGCGAAAGCGAGCCTGCAATTTAAGAAAAAAAAACCGGCCGTCGACCGGAACATTTTTCCATCGAAAAATGTACAAATTAATCTTGAAGGAGGGTCTTGGGGTCTAGGGAGGAAACTAAATAAAAACAAAAATAAAATATATATATAAATATTTACATAATTATATATGTAAATAAATAAATATTCCCCCCCCCCCCCTCTCCCCCTTTAACATAATCGCCACCAATCACCTTTATTATTCATTTTATTATTATTATTATTATTATATTATTATTATTATTATTATTATTATTATTATTATTATTATATTATTATTATTATTATTATTATTATTATTATTACCCCATTGGCTGCGGGTGACGTTCCTGAATGTTCTGGGAATTTACAGCAATTTCCAGGCTTTAAAAGCCTGTGAAAGCCGTAGAAATCGAGTGACAGTGGGCGGGAGCGTGAGGGACCCACCTCCGAGCCTCAGAGCAGCGAGCGGCTCACTGAGGGAGACTGTGTCTCGCGCGGGTGTCTCACAACAGTGTTGCCGAGCGAGCGAGTGCTAATAATTCAGTTTTCCCAGTGCGGGTGAACCCCGCCATCTATGAAGCTCGTTCTGGTCTCATTTCGAAGCTATTTTCGCCTAGTTTTCGGCAGAATACAGTTCATTTAATGCAGATGCTTTATTAATCATTCAGGAGTGACTGAATATGCCCGCAGCGTAAGTGTTAATGTTATTATTATTATTTGTATTATTGTCATTATGATTATTATTATTATTATTATTATTATTATTATTATTATTACTCTCATGAATAATACCCCACCTCTTCCACAGACCCCGCGTTCAGGCCCTGGACCCGTCAGCGTATCCGCGTAGGGCTCGATACTTCGTGGCCACCATGGGATAAACAAGAACACCGACTTGACAAATATCTCGCCAGGATATCCCTTGTATTTTATTACGCTATAGGTCCTTCTTAAGGGGGCTCACCGGCCTTTTTTTCGATCTTTCTCTCCTTTTCTCTCTTTCCCTGGCTTGTATCCATTCGGACCCATTCAGCCAACTGTCTTAAGACGTTTATCCCCATCCAGGTGTCGATTTCTTCCTGGGGAGCGATAGCGAGCCAGTATTGTATGGAGTAATCCGGCTTCGCCGGAGACATTTTTCTATCGAAAAATGTACAAATTTAGCTTGCTGTTAAAACAAAAATATATATATTCTGGCTCGCTACCGCTCGCCAGGAAAATATTGACACCTGGATGGGGATAAACGTCTTAAAACAGTAGGCTGAATGGAGCCGAATGGATACAAGCCAAAGAGAGAGGGAGAGAAAGAGAAACAAAGCGAGGTGGGCTCCCTTAACCCTTTCACGCCCCGTTAACGCACTGCTGGTCTGTGTTCTGGCTACTGGTAGACGCTTTTATTCAGCTTAGGAAGGTCATGTGGCAGTCAGAGGGTTAATTGAGATAGCCTCCACCTTTGCCATTGCCACAGATCCTTCTCCCGATGGTTCACTTTTTGGGCGATTTTTTGCATGTATTCATTATTTTTCTAGTTTCCTCCCTAGACCTCCATTAAATTAAACAAAAAAAACATCCATTAGATCCCCCTTCTAGATATATTTGTAAATTTTTCGGTAGAAAAATTTCCCGGCCGAAGGCCGGTTCTTCCAACATTACAGGCTCACTATCGTTCGCCAGGGGAAAAATCGACACCTAAATAGCACGAAAGTTTTAAATATTGACGACGAAATGGGGCGAAAGATCTTAAAATCGACTAACTAATGGGGCAAACATCTTAACATCTGAAAACTAATGGGGCTAAACATGAGGGAGAAAGTGGTCCAGAAAACCGGCCCCTTAAACTGTATCCAACCGTCTAATGATAGCCGGAATACACTGTGAAACTGCGTCATAATCTCGAAAGGGTTAATCTGCGTATCGTGTGTAGTCAGAGGCTGGAACACCACAGACACAAGATGAGGGTTTAATTCTAGTTTCGCTTTCACAGCATACTCATACATTTCTATGGCTACTTTAGAGTTCTCATATACCATACTTAATTCCTATATATGTCCAAAGCGGCGGAAATGCATTATAAGGAATTATACCTACTGTAAAAAAAAAAAAAAAAAAAATCTCCCCATATGCGGCACCATAGCTATTACATAATACTAGGTTAGGTTAGGTAAGGTTAGGTTAGGTTAGGCTAATGTCGTTAATGTAGTTTATTATCATTATATTACGTCTTTTACCCAGCAATTTCCCTGATCTTCATAGTTGGTCGGGAAGCTATGCCTTTACAACGGCGCCTCCCTTTTGTCGCTGTGTACGTGAAACTAGAATTTTACCAAGATGAGTTATAAGGGGACATGGGCTGTTTTTCTGAGCCTCCTTCTACTTCCTCATGCTTAGCCCCATTAGTTTTCATATTTGATGACGTTCGGTTCATTAGTTTGGCAATTTTGAGATCTTTCGCCCCATTTCTTTGTCAATATTAAGAGATTTCGTGTCGTTTAGGTGTCAATCTTTTCCTGGCGAGCGATAGCGAGCCTGTAATTTTAAGAGGAACCGACCTTCGGCCGGGCCATTTTTCTACCGAAAAATTTACAAATCCATCTTGAAGAGGGGTCAAGGAGGTATTTTTTACAGATTGATGGAGGTCTGGTGAGGAAATTTAAAAATAATAAAAAAAAAAAAAAAAAAAACAAAAAAAAAAAAAAAAAAACGCCCATCTCCCCTGAACATAGTTTGTAAGGCAGCAATACAATAAATAAATATACTATATTTAATTGTGTGTTATTTTTACGTGTATGAAGGAGACAAAGGGCAAGTTCCCTGTAACGAGTGTCTCCCCCAGAGCCAAAAGAGTGACAGAGAGCCAAATTCAAGAGAAGTTGGGGTCAAATTGCCTGGACACACAAAGTTTAAACAGTCTAAGTCATAGGATGAAAGAAAGACTGATTGAGGGAGAGAGTTCCAGAGTTCACTTGTTGAGTAGAAGAAAGACTGAGAACATTTGCTAATTCTTGGTTTGGAGAGCTGGACAGAATAGGAGTGGGACTGTGTTGAAAGACGGGTGCCTCACACTCGCCGCAAGGGAAGGGGTATGCACTGAGAGAGCTCTGAAGAACACTGATGGTTGTATTAGCAATAGTAGAGTGAAAGAGATGCAACATTGTGGCGTGTAGAAAGAGATTGTAGGGAATTAGTAGGAGGAGGTGAGTTGATGAGGTGAAATGCCTTTAATTCTACTCTTTTGATAAGTGCGGTATGGATGGAACCTCCCCACACATGCGAACAATACTCGATATATGGACGCACTGTGCCCCTATACAGAACAAGGGTGACCACGGGATTGGGCCCACTTAGGTTAGATTAGGTTCCAATCCCGTGTGGGCCCAATCCCTATGGAACCAGAACAAGAAATTGTACGGGGGTGAGGAACCCATGGAGACGGTTGAGCACACCCAACATCAGGGAAGCTGTTTTAGCGAGAGTGGTAATATGAAAGGTCGGACAAAATGATACACCAAGAATATTGAAAGAAGATGAAGGGTTGATTTGTGCATTGTTGAAGAGTAATTGATAGTCATGTGGGTAATTGATAGTCATGTGGGTAATTGGGACGGGTAGATAGAAGGAGGAACTGGGTCTTGGAGGCATTGAAAGTAACAAGATTTTCGCTGCCCCAATCAGAAATCATCAATAGATCAGACGATAGGCGCGCTGTGGCCTCATCAGGTGAATGTTGGTGTGATTGCACGCTGGGTCGTTGTGAAAAACTAGTTGAATAGTGTCAGGACTAGTGGATCGGACTAGAGGTATGTACGGTCGCGCGCTAATAAGTGATGTCTCGGCACTAAGTATGTTTTGATCAATAATTGGTATCAGCAATATTTACACATAACTTCTTCTTTTTGAGTGACATATACCAACATGTTCCTACACTTACCCACCCTATTCAACATCTGACAGACATTAATACAGCGCACAACGAGTCAAACGTAATGACAGCTGGGACATGACTTATTAGCGCGACCGTACAATCGAGGGTATTAAGTGTTGTCATAGATTCCAATGGTTTTCGCTCAAAAAGTGTTATTACCTCGACCGTACGGTAGAGCTAATAAGTCATGTCTCAGCTGTCATTACGTTTGGCTTGCTCTGTGTTGTATTCATGTCTGTCAGATGTTGAATAGGATGGGTGTGTAGGAACATGTTTGTATATCTCACTCACAACGAAGAAATTATGTTTAGATCTTGCTGATACCAATTATTGATCAAAATATACATGGTGCCTGAGCCATCACTTATTAGGCCGACTGTACCATTAGGTTTACAATGAAGAGGATAATTAACCCTTTGAAGCTCTGACGCGTTTTAGCAGTTTATTTTGGCTATCATTAGACGATGTTATGCAGCTTAGGAAGTATCTGAGGGCATTAAAAGGGTCAATACTATCTCAATCAACCCTTTGACTGCCATATACCGTTACTAATCTGAATAAAATCGTCTAATAGTAGCCAGAAACAGAACAGAAACGCGTATCGGAGCTTGAAAGGGTTAATATATGTTTACAATACAAATGGTAAATAATATGTATGGTTAAATAAGATACACATATATATATAACATTAATATGTAACTTTGAACATTATTATGTAACATTGAAATTTTTTCCAACGAAAAATTTACAAATTTATCTTGAAAGGGGGTCTAGGGGGCGTTTATTTAAGGGGAGATATCCACTTGAGGGATTTTTTTCTTGACCCCTTTCTCCCTCATGTTTAGCCCCATTGCTTTTGATATTATAAAACGTTTGCCCCATTAGTTTAGCGATTTTAAGAACTTTCACCCCATATTAAGACCTTTTGTGCTATTCAGGTGTCGATTTTATCCTGGCGAGCGATAGCGAGCCTGTAATTTAAGAGGAACCGGCCTTCGGCCGGGAAATTTTTCTACCGAAAAATGTACAAATTTATCTTGAAAGGGACTCAAGGGGGCGTAATTTTAAGCTTGATGGAGGTTTAGGAAACACACTAAAAACCTCCCCTTAAGCTTGATGGAGGTCTAGCGAGGAAACTAAACATTAAACTATATAAATTGATATATAGACCCCCGTCCACTCGCCAACTCTCTGCAATCTCTCTCTCTCCGCCGCAATGTTGCATCTCTCTCGCTATTCTATCGCTACTATAATAATCAGTGTTCCTCAGAGCTTTCCCAGTGTATACCACCTCCTTTACGTAGGGCACGTGGTACCCGTCTTGCAACTCAATCCCACCCCTACTCTGTGCAACTCTCCAACCCAAGAGTGAAACGTTACTCTCAAACTTTCTTCTACTCAACAGCCGAGCTCTGGAACTCTCTCCCAGAATCAGTCTTTCCCTCTTCCTATGACTTAAATTGCTTCAAACTCCGTGTGTCCAGGCATTTTGGCTCGAACGTCCCTTGATTTTGGCCCTGGCACTCTTTCAACTATGGGAGAGGCACTCGCTATAGGCAGTTCTGCCTTTTGCCTCCCTCAATTACATAGACAAAACAAATATATACTCTATTTTTCCCCAGCTGTTGGTAGATTGAATCCCTTAGTAGCTGATTTCTCGATACTTAAGGGGAGATATCCACTTGAGGGATTTTTTTCTTGAATCCTTTCTCCCTCATGATTAGCCCCATTGTTTTTCTAATTTTAAGACGTTCGCCCCATTATTTTGACGATTTTAAGAACTTTCAACCCATTTCTGTCAATTTTAAGACCTTTCGTGCCATTTAGGTGTCGATTTTATCCTGGCGAGCGATAGCGAGCCTGTAATTTAAGAGGAATCGGCCTTCGGCATGGACATTTTTCTACCGAAAAATGTACACATTTATCTTGAAAGGGGGTCTAGGGGGTGTAATTTTAAGATTGATGGAGGTCTAGGGAACTAACTAAAAACCTCCCCTTAATGGCAATATATGAAACTGCTATGGCTGTGTGTCGTATTAATGCCCAAAGTGTTCATAATCAACACACTATTTAGCTACAAAATCTACCTTATAACTGTGTAACCAAGATAGAAACATGACAATTTACCCTTAGCTGGAAGACAAAACCAATAGGCTATAATCCCTTAACACCCGGGGTACCAAAATGGCGTCGGTTGGCTTAATCTCTGTGACGGTATATAAGGTCTCTAGGCTGACCTTAACCCTTTCACGCATTTATGACGCAGAGGTTGCCAGATTAGCAATAAGAAATAGAGTTCTCTCACTCTTATAATTACCACTCCAAAATTAGTTGTCTGCCCACAGCTAACTCAAAGACAACTGCAGAGGTTGAAGTAACTAAACTAAAGGTTTCTAAATACCCCTGATGGTAACAAAGGCTTTAAAGTATCCCTAATAGGCTCAACACAGCTAACTCAAAGACAACTGCAGAGGTTGAAGTAACTAAACTAAAGGTTTCTAAATACCCCTGATGGTAACAAAGGCTTTAAAGTATCCCCAATAGGCTCAACACAGCTAACTCAAAGACAACTGCAGAGGTTGAAGTAACTAAACTAAAGGTTTCTAAATACCCCTGATGGTAACAAAGGCTTTAAAGTATCCCCAATAGGCTCAACACAGCTAACTCAAAGACAACTGCAGAGGTTGAAGTAACTAAACTAAAGGTTTCTAAATACCCCTGATGGTAACAAAGGCTTTAAAGTATCCCCAATAGGCTCAACACAGCTAACTCAAAGACAACTGCAGAGGTTGAAGTAACTAAACTAAAGGTTTCTAAATACCCCTGATGGTAACAAAGGCTTTAAAGTATCCCCAATAGGCTCAAAATCGCGTCATATGTCGGAGAGGGTTAAGGGAAGATATCCACTTCAGGGATTATTTTCTTTACCCCTTTCTCCCTCGTGTTTAGCCCCATTGCTTTTGAGATTTTAAGAGGTTTGCCCCATTATTTTGGCGATTTTAAGAACGTTCGCCCGATTTCTGTCAATTTTAAGACCTTTCGTACCATTTAGGTGTCGATTTTTTTCCTGGCGAGCGATAGCGAGCCTGTAATTTAAGAGGAACCGGCCTTCGGCCGGACATTTTTCTACCGAAAAATGTACACATTTATCTTGAAAGGGGGTCAAGGGGGTTTAATTTTAAGCTTGATGGAGGTCTAGGGAATAAACTAAATACCTCCCCTTAACACCCGGGGTACCAATATGGCGGCGGTTGGCCTAATCTCTGTGACGGTATAAGGTCTCTGGTCTGACCTTATCTAGGGAGGATAATGGACAACTGGTTGGCATTATAGTCACCTTTGAGAGAGTGTGACGTGTTTTGATCCTGGCTCGCGGAAAAACTTGAAACCTGGAGGGGGATAAAAAAAATTTGACAGCAGGCTAAATTTTGAAATTTTTCGATAGTTCCTCCATAAAATGCTGGCTCGCTATCGCTCGCCAGGAAGAAACCGACACCTGGATGGGGATAAACGTCTTCAGTAGAGCAGTTCAAGAAGAGAGTAGTAGTATGTTGCACACTCTGCAATTGAGTATAATGCAACGCACAATCTCTCTCTCTTTCCACTTCGAGTATCTCCCCGGAATGGACCGTAAGATCTATGAGACACTAACTATTCCTTGTAAATCCGTGTAACTCATTCTCACACGCTCTCTCTCACACATACACATTATCTCTCTCTCTCTCTCTCTCTCTCTCTCTTTCTCTCACTCTCACTTTCATTTCATTCATTCGCTCTCTCTCTCTCTCTCTCACTTTCATTTCATTCATTCGCTCTCTCTCTCTCTCTTTCTCTCACTCTCACTTTCATTTCATTCATTCGCTCTTTCTCTCTCTCACTCTCATTTCATTCATTCTCTCTCTCTCTCTCTCTCTCTCTGTAATTTACCCCTTGTCCCTCTCTCTACTCATTATGGTAATTTATGGCCCCATTCAACTAGCTCCCATGACTTCCTATAGGGAGGTATATTCATTTATTATATATATATATATTTATTTATTTATTTAGTTAGTTAGTTATGTATGCATTCGTTTATATATGTATTATTATTATTGTTGTTATTATTGTTATTATTATTATTATTATTGTTATTATTATTATTATTATTATTTTTTTTTTTTTTTTTTTTTTTTTTTTGCAAGAGAGAGACAATGAGTAGAGGAAGGAAGAACACAAACAAAATAGACCAACCAGACATTTTCGTGCGCATTTCCCACTTTCCTATCATTATCCACTACCATTCGAATATTAATTACCTCTCCGTTCGTGGCAGGCGTATTGCGTAGATGTCCACGCTCTTACGGACCATCACTAATCTTGAATAATCAGTGTTAACCCTTTGTAGATTAATTTATCGTTTCGAGTGAGATATACAAACATGTCCCTAGCTGTACACACCCTAGTCAACATCTGACAGACATTAATACAGAACACAGAGAGCAAAAGGTAATGACAGTGGCGACACGATTTATTTGGCCAACTGTACAGTGGCGCTAATAAGTCATGTCTCAGCTGTCCTTACGTTTGGCTCGCTCTGTGCTGTATTAATGTCTGTCAGATGTTGAGTGGGCTGGGTAAAGGTAGGAATAGGTTTGTATATCGAAATGAATAAATTAAGTTTAGACATTGCTGAAACCAATTAGGGATCAAAATATACTTGGTGCCGAGCCATCACTTATTAGCGCGACTGTACCTTAAGGGGAGATTTCCACTTGAGGGACTTTTTTCTTGACCCCTTTCTCCCTCATGTCTAGCCCCATTGCTTTTGAGATTTCAAGATTTAGTTTGGTGATTTTAAGAATTTACGCCCCCATTCTGTCAATTTTAAGACCGTTCGTGCCATTTAGGTGTCGATTTTATCCTGGCGAGCGATAGCGAGCCTGTAATTTAAGAGTTACCGACCTTCGGCCAGGACATTTTTCTACCGAAAAATGTACAAATTTATCTTGAAAGGGGGTCAAGGGGGTGACATTTTAAGATTGCTGGAGGAGTAGGAAACAAACTAAAAACCTCCCCTTAAGCCAATATCACACGAGAGCTTTTTTAGTCAACATTGGATGATCAACATTGTTCTGGCAACATTCCTGGAATATATTGCACTGGTGTCGGAAACCAGACTGACGATAGATGAATTTGGGTAACAGAAATATATACAATGTTGACCTCATCTCAAGCTGCCAGACCAGTGTCGAGGATGAATGTTGTGGGGAAAAAGCGCTCGTGTGATACCGGCTCAAGGGGAGGCAGACCGTTTTTCTGGACCCCCTTCTCCCTCATGTTTAGCCCCACTAGTTTTGAGATTATAAGACGTTCGGCCCATTTGTTTGGCGATTTTAACACCTTTCGCCCCATTTCGTTGTCAATTTTAAGACCTTTCGTGCGATTTAGGTGTCGATTATTTCCTGGCGAGCGATAGCGAGCCTGCAATTTTAAGAGGAACCGGCCTTTGGCCGATACATTTTTCTACCGAAAAATGTACAAATTTATCTTGAAGGGGGGTCTAGGGGGTGTTTTTCTAAGCTTGATGGAGGTCTAGGGAGGAAACTAAAACAAATATATGAATAAATGAATTAATAGACCAAACAAACGGTCTTAAGGGGAGTTTTTTAGTTTGTTCCCTAGTCCTCCATCAAGCTTAAAATTACACCCCCTAGGCTCCCTTTCTAGATAAATTTGTACATTTTTCGGTAGAATAATGTCCCGGCCAAAGGCCGGTTCCTCTTAAATTACAGGCTCGCTATCGCTCGCCAGGAAAAAAATGACACCTAAATGGGACGAAAGGTCTTAAAATGGGGCAAAAGTTCTTAAAATCGCCAAACTAATGGGCGAACATCTTAAAATCTCAAAAGCAATGGGGCTAAACATGAGGGAGAAAGGGGTCCAGAAAATAATTCCTCAAGTAGAAATCTCCCCTTAATACAGCAGCACACAGTGAGCCAAACGTAATGAGAGCGGGTACACGACTTATATGGTCAACTGTAGGTAACTCTCTCTCTCTCTCTCCCTGTCCCCCTGACCTTTGGCCGAGGGAGGGAGGGAGGGAGGGGTGGTTGGTTGGTTGCTTCACACTGGTGGCCTCGCGGGGAGGACAACACCACCCTCAAGTCAACACAGATCAAGCGCAAGAAACAGAGAGAGAGAGAGAGAGAGAGAGAGCTAATTCTGCTGTCTAGTCTAAAAGTCAACAACAACAACAACAACAACAACAACAACAACAGTGACAAGGACGACTACCTTGACCACGACCACAACAACAACAGCTAGTGATGGGCTGGTCTATCAGAGTGAGAGCTGAGCGATCTCTGCCATACCCATAGCTTACTCTGACTGTTCCTTTTACTTATATATATTCTAGATCTCAAGTGACGGCGTATCTTCCGTGGATTGACCTCCCTACTGCCAACCCTGGCAGATTGGGAGCCAAAGCGTCACATTTTTCCTTTGCCCCTCAACTTTCTCTTCATAATTGCTGAGGGGTACAGGGCCCTGGGTGGGGCTTTGGTTTCCCGGGCGTTTCCGCACCCTCCTCAGCTCCCCGCCATGGAGTGGCTTCGGTCACCCAGGCTTTATTGTGGTCGGCAGGAAGAGTTCTGTGGGGGCGCTTGGTTATGGCCTTAGCCTTGCTCGGGGCCTTGGGGCTGTTCGGCCAGGCAGCTTGGGGAACAACAACAACAACAACAACAACAAGTGACGAGGACGACTACCTTGACCACGACCACAACAACAACAACAACAACAACAACAGTGACGAGGACAACTACCTTTACCACGACCACAACAACAACAACAACAACAACAGTGACGAGGACAACTACCTTGACCACGACCACAACAACAACAACAACAACAGTGACGAGGACAACTACCTTTACCACGACCACAACAACAACAACAACAACAGTGACGAGGACAACTACCTTGACCACGACCACAACAACAACAGTGACGAGGACAACTACCTTGACCACGACCACAACAACAACAGTGACGAGGACAACTACCTTGACCACGACCACAACAACAACAAGAACAACAGTGACGAGGACAACTACCTTGACCACGACCACCACAACAACAACAACAACAGTGACGAGGACGACTACCTTGACCACGACCACAACAACAACAACAACAACAACAGTGACGAGGACAACTACCTTGACCACGACCACAACAACAACAACAACAACAGTGACGAGGACGACTACCTTGACCACGACCACAACAACAACAACAACAACAGTGACGAGGACGACTACCTTGACCACGACCACAACAACAAAAACAACAGTGACGAGGACGACTACCTTGACCACGACCACAACAACAAGTGACGAGGACGACTACCTTGACCACGACCACCGCAACAACAACAACAACAACAGTGACGAGGACGACTACCTTGACCACGACCACAACAACAACAACAGTGACGAGGACGAATACCTTGACCACGACCACCGCAACAACAACAACAACAGTGACGAGGACGACTACCTTGACCACGACCACAACAACAACAACAACAACAGTGACGAGGACGAATACCTTGACCACGACCACCGCAACAACAACAACAACAGTGACGAGGACGACTACCTTGACCACGACCACAACAACAGTGACGAGGACGACTACCTTGACCACGACCACAACAACAACAACAACAACACATACATTAAACAGTACGAGAGCGGTGTGGTGGATGTAGATGTGCTGGAAAGTATGAAAAGGAACACCTTGAGGTGGTTCGGCCATGTGGAACGTATGGGAAGCGAGAGAATGACTAAGAGGGTGTACGAGAGTGAGGTGGAAGGACAAAGAGGGAGAGGCAGACCGAGCGAGAGGTGGAAGGATGGAGTTAAGAAGTATATGCATGAAGGCAGTGCTGGATGGGAGGAGGGGCATCGACTGACCATGGACAGAGGTGCATGGGGGCGTTTCGTTCGTGGCCACCCTTTTGGGGATCACGGTGTCCGGCAATAGATAGATAGACATTATACAGTACAATATGTATGGAAAGAGTGATTCTATGTACAGTCGCGCTAATAAGTCATGTCTCGGCACCAAGCATGTTTTGATCAATAATTGGTATCAGCAATATCTAAGCTTCATTTCTCCATATCGAGTAAAATATACAAACATGTTCCTGCACTTATCCACCCTATTCAACATCTGACAGACATTAATACAGCACAGAGCGAGCCAAACGTAATGACAGCTGGGACATGACTTATTAGCGCTATTCAACTAGTTTTTTTCAGAACGATCCAGCATGCAATCACTCAAAAACCCACGTCACGCCATAGCACTCTTATCTTCTGATAAATCAACCATTTATGATTGGGGCAGAGAAAATCTTGCTACTTTCACAACCCAATGTCTCCATTTATCTACATGTCAAGAACTTCCTTATACTTCAACAATAACAAAATCAACCCTTTATTATCTCTCAGTATTCTTGGTGTTTCTTTTTCTTCTTGGAAACATCGTATTACCACTCTTGCTAAAACAGCTACCCAGAAGTTAGGTGTGCTCAATCGTCTCTGTGGGTTCTTCACTCCTGCACAGCTTCTTGCTCTGTATAGGGACACAGTGCGCCCATGTATCAAGCATTGTTTGCATGTGTGGGGAGGTGCAACCCATACCACACTTCTCGGAAGGGTAGAGTCAGAAGCATTTCGTCACATCAGCTCACCTCCTCTCACTAATTCCCTACAATCTCTCTCTACACGCCGCAATGTCGCATCTCTCTCACTCTTCTACCGCCATTAAAATAATCAATGTTATTTAGAGCTCTCTCAGTGCATACCCTCCCTTACGGAGAGTGGGGGACACCCGCCTTTCAACAAACCCCCACCCCCAATTTTGTCCAACTCTCAAACCCAAGATTGGAAAATATTTTCCATCTTTCTTCTACTAAACAAACAAGCTTATACATATATATATATATATATATATATATATATATATATATATATATATATATATATAGGCTATATATATATACCGGTATATATATATACTGTATACAGTAGAACAGAACAATTTATCATCAGATGGAAAAATATTATACTATAGTGTTGTTGTTTTTGTTGTTGTTGTTGTTGTTAGAGGTGATATAGGTGGAGGTGAAGGTGGTGAAGGTCTGGGTCAGCCACATGGACAACTAGTTAATTTAAATAGGTCACAGCACATCGGGGGTCACTTGTTTCAACAACGGAAAGTAGTATTAAGAGAAGTAAGGATATATAAGGATATATAATTATATATATACAGTATATATATATATATATATATATATATATATATATATATATATATATATATATATATATATATATATATATATACCCGTTGTGATGAAGGTACACTACAGGCTGGACTATAAACCCCTCCAGGCTGGTAAACTCTCAATTATATTCTCATCAGTGTTTCTCGGTTTATTCCAGACATTGTGAGTTATAGTGTATTCGCTGTAGTAGTAGTAGTAGTAGTAGTAGTAGTAGTAGTAGTAGTAGTAGGCGAGAAATCATGACCTCAAATCTCTGTAACTCTAAAACGACTAGAGTAATCGAGCTAATATTTCTACCATTTGGGAAGAGTCAGTCAAGGAATAGATGTGGAAATTTACATCCAATTTACTCTAGCCCTTTTTTTACTCTAGTACCCTTTCTGTGGCTGTACAGTCGCGCTAATAAGTGATGTCTCGGCACCCAATATGTTTTTATCAATAATTGGTATCAGCAATATCTAAGCTTCATTTCTTCATATCGAGTGAAATATACAAACACGTTCCTACACTTACCCACCCTATTCAACATCTGACAGACATTAATACAACACAGAGCAAGCCAAACGTGATGACAGCTGGGACATGACTTATTAGCGCGACCGTACAGTATCATATCGAGTGAAATATACAACCATGTTCCTACACTTACCCACCCTATTCAACATCTGACACAGGCATTAATACAGCACAGAGCGAGCCAAACGTAATGACAGCTGGGATATGACTTATTAGCGCTACACTTACCCCCCCTATTCAACATCTGACACAGGCATTAATACAGCACAGAGCGAGCCAAACGTAATGACAGCTGGGACATGACTTATTAGCGCTACACTTACCCACCCTATTCAACATCTGACACAGGCATTAATACAGCACAGAGCGAGCCAAACGTAATGACAGCTGGGATATGACTTATTAGCGCGATGGTACGGTGGCGCTAATAAGTCACGTTTCACCTGTCATTACGTTTGACTCGCTCTGTGCTGTATTAATGCCTGTCAGATGTTGAATGGGATGGGTAAGTGTAGGAACATGTTGGTATATCTCACTCAAAAAGAAGAAATCATGTGTAAATATTGCCGAAACCAATTATTGATCGAAACGTAATTGGTGCCGAGACATCACTTATTAGCGCGACTGTACATTATTATGAGATGGATCATGGTGTGTGTGTCAGTGTAAACAACAACATTTATACAACGAATGAATGTTATTCTTCGTATCTTATTCAGTCCCTTCATATTGTACCCCAATAGATTTATTTGACCTTTGGTTAAGGGGAGATTTTCACTTGAGGGATTTTTTTCTGGACCCCTTTCTCTCTCATGTTTAGCCCCATTGCTTTTTAGATTTTAAGACGCTCGCCCCCTTTAGTTTGGCGATTTTAAGAACTTTCGGCCCATTTCTGTCAATTTTAAGAACTTTCGTGCCATTTAGGTGTCGATTGTTTCCTGGCGAGCGATAGCGAGCCTGTAATTTGAGAGGAACCGCCCTTCGGCCGGGACATTATTCTACCGAAAAATGTACAAATTTATCTTGGAAGGGAGTCTAGGGGGTGTCATTTTAAGCTTGATGGAGTTCTAGGGAAGAAACTAAATACCTCCCCATAAGGCGGGTCACCTGCGGTAGCAAGCCAGCACATATATATTTTTGTTTTACAGCAAGCTAAATTTGTAAATTTTTCGATAGAAAAATATCTGGCGAAGCCGGATTTCTCCATACAACGCTGGCTCGCTATCGCCCGCCAGGAAAAAATTGACACCTGGATGGGGATACACGTCTTAAAACAGTTGGCTGAATGGGGCCAAATGGATACAAGTTAGAGAAAGAGAGAAAAGGCGAGAAAGATACACAAAAAAAGCCGGTGACTCCCCCTTAAGGGGAGATCTCCACTTGAGGGATTTTTTTCTTGACCCCTTTCTCCCTCATGTTTAGCCCCATTGCTTTTGATATTATAAAACGTTCGCCCCATTAGTTTAGCGATTTTAAGAACTTTCACCCCATATTAAGACCTTTCGTGCCATTCAGGTGTCGATTTTATCCTGGCGAGCGATAGCGAGCCTGTAATTTAAGAGGAACCGGCCTTTGGCCGGGACATTTTCTACCGAAAAATGTACAAATTTATCTTGAAAGGGACTCAAGGGGGTGTAATTTTAAGCTTGATAGAAGTCTAGGGAACAAAGTAAACATCTCCCCATAAGACGGATTCCAAGTCACATATACAACAGTTACACCCATATAATATTTAGGGGGTTAGGGGTTATTGTTTGGTCTATTTATTGTATTTAATTTATTCTATATTAATCTCTCCCTCTCTCTCTCCGCCGACCCCCCTCTAACCAGATTTGCCCCCCCCCCCCCCCCCCCCCTTCCTCTGTTTACCTGACTCAAGGAATAACGGGTTGCCAAGGACACTCCCTCCCTTCCTCTCTCTCTCTCTCTCTTTCTCTCTCTCTCTCTTTGTAAAAAAAAAAAAAAAAAAAAAAAAAATATTCATTGTTTTTTGTTTTGTTTATTTTTTTCTTCATTTTGTTGTATATAATATTATATACCGGTATATATATATTTTTTTTTTATAATACTGTTATATAGGCGATTTCCGTTGCTCTCTCGTGCACAAAGGGTTAAGGGTGGCATTCTGAACCCCTTCGGCTCCATGACGCCTTTTTACCTTTGAAATTCTGGCTAACATTAAATGATTTTATGTAGCTTAAGAAGGACCTATGTTGCATAGAGGGTTTATTGAGATCGTATTTACCCACTTGAGGTCGATTATGTACTAAAGAAAATCGTCTAATGGTAACCAGAATATGATGATAATTACGTCATGGTGGTGAAAGGGGTTAACAAATACAAGGTTTAACCTCTTATGAGCGGCCTAGGCGGTAATTTATATGTACCGCCCAGCGGGGGTTTATTACCCTAAATAGGGTTGTTTCCGTGCTCATTTTCATGCATAAACAAGACCCAGAGCATAAAACAAGTATCTATGCCTGAAAGGGCGTAAACAGAGCTTTCCAATGACACCCGAACCATCCTTGTACGACCACTGGTTCTCTTGCAACAATCGATCGTGCAACAAGAGTGCAAAAACCCTAAAATAAGGTAATTTCCGTACATAATTCCCTGTGTAGCGAGTGAGAAAGGGGGGAGGAGGGTGGTATAAATGGCGCTCGACAGCTGTCGTGCACCGCCACTTAGTCCAAATTTATTTCACTCGACATATGTTGCGCGCCGCCAGTTGAGGGTTAATGCCGTGAGATATATCCCCATTTTTTTTTTTTTTTTTTTTTTTTTTTTTTTTTTTTAAACTCCGATGTCCTTCAATTGGCTTATCTTCCCCAATTCCCCCCCAACCCCATTCCCTTATTTCGTCTCGTCTTGTTATCTCCTAATTATACTATCGATATAATCTATAGCCATAACACTCCTCCCCTTAACCCGTGGAGCCCTGGCTAGTTTTGTAATGTTTGCGCACCAGAACCCGGCCGGTTTTCAAAAAATTGTTTTATTCCAGAAACAATAGCGAATGGGTTAGGAATGAAGGAAAAACCATGAAAAACCGCTCAAAAAGCTTAAAAAATGGTCCTACAGAGCCCCCGAAAACGGATTTTACAAGAGTAAAAAATTGAAGGCAATTATCCCAAAAAACCAGGTTATTGCGCGCTCGCGCGCACGCACGTGGACTTTGAGAGTTTTGAACCATCGGCACGGGTGCGTGGGATACGTACACAGTTCCCATACAAATCTGAGCCCTCTTGAGTGGCTACACCTGAGGTTACGTTCGGCGCAATTAGGGTGACGCGTCAGGCGCGTCTCTGGGGCTGTGCGTTACATACATCGCCGACGCGCTGGGGCTGTACGGGTTAAGCACGTCATCTAGGGTATCTTATCCTTACACTATAAACAGATATAACTGCGTACTATCTTGCCCTTGTCTGATATCAGTGGTCTCTCTCTCTCTCTCTCTCTCTCTCTCTCTCTCTCTCTCTCTCTCTCTCTCTCTCTCTCTCTCTCTCTCTCTCTCTCTCTCTCTCTCTCTCTCTCTCTCTCTCTCTCTCTCTCTCTCTCTCTCTCTCTCTCTCTCTCTCTCTCTCTCTCTCTGTATAAATATATATATATATATATACATAAAGATGGGAATATGGATGAAGAAGTGTGGGAAAGGGTGCAACAGGGGAAGAGGGTTGTAGGAACGCTGAAAGCCGTAACAAGAAATAGGGTGGTCAGCATGGAAGCGAAGAAGTCCTTGCAAGACTATGTGGTAATCCAGACATTGACTTACGGAAGCGAAGCGAAGCATGGACGTTAGTGCAGAAACTCAGATCAAGAGTGAGAGGGGTGGAAATGAGTTACTTGAGAAGTGCGTGCGGAGTTACATAGAGGGATAGACAGACGAATGAGGAAGTAAGAGGGAGGTGTGGTGTGGAGGTAGATGTGCTGGAAAGTGTGAAAAGGAACACCTTGAGATGGTTCGGCCATATGGAATGTATGAGAAACGAGAGAATGACTAAGAGGGTGTACGAGAGCGAGGTGGAAGGACAGAGAGGGAGAGGTAAACCGAGAGACAGGTGGAAGGATGGAGTGAAGAAGTATATGAATGAAGGCGGTGCTGGTTGGGAGGAGGGACGTCGACAAACACGGGGGCGTTTCGTTCGTGGCCACACTTCGGGGATCACGGCGTCAGGCAATAGATTTTTTTTGTTTTTTTTTTGTTTTTTTAAGAGACAATGAACGGAGGTCCAAAAACAAAACAAAAAGGTCCATGTGTCTAAAGGCATCCTCCATTCATACAAATTTTGTAACAACTGGATTTAAACTTTTGTAGATTGTAAGTTTGTGGAAAGCAACTCGAGGGAAGTGAATTCTAAAGAGTAGTAGTTCTAGGGATAAATTAATTTTGATAAGCAGAAGTTCTGCATTGTGGAGGAGAAAGTGTAAATTCATGGGCGCTCTCAGCTGCCCTAGTTCTACGGGGAAAGATGTGGAGAGGCGGCACAATTGAAGATAGATAAAAGAAAACCCCTGCTGCCGTGACTCACAGGTAAAGGTAAGGTAATGTCAACATAATGCAAGGAGATCTCTTTGTCAGGCCATTTAAGGGGGGAGGGTTCACTTTTTGCTCGATTTTTTTTTATATATTAACTATTTTTCTAGTTTCCTCCCTAGACCTCCAGCAAACTTTAAAAAAAACTTCCATTAGATCCCCTTTCTATATTAATTTGTATATTTTCCGGTAGACAAATTTTCCAGCCGAAGGCCGGTTCATCCAAAATTACAGGCTCACTATCGTTCGCCAGAAAAAAATCGACACCTAAATAGTACGAAAGGTCTTGATATTGGCAAGGAAATGGGGCGGAAGGTCTTAAAATCGACAAACTAATGGGGCAAACATCATAACATCTGAAAACGAATGGGGGCTAAAGATGAGGGAGAAAAGGAACCCAGAAAACCGGTCCATCTCCCCTTCGGGTAAACACGGAAGGAAGTATCCCCCCCCCCCCCCCAAGCCCCCCACCCCCCTCCTCACACCCTCTGTCTTCATCTAGCCTTGCAACGGGCTTTCATTCAGTCTAAAGTCAATTTCATCAACTCTTTTATGTATGTGCATTGTGCAATAGGGGAGGTTTTTATTTTTTCTGGACCCCTTTCTCTCCGTTATGTTTAGCCCTATTAGTTTTTGAGGTTTGGAAACGTCCCAGATATGTTGGCGATTTGATGACCTTTCGCCCCATTTCCTTGTCAATATTAAGACCTTCCGTGCCATTTCCTAGCCATTGACAATAATAGCTATTATATAATTCAGAAAACGTCGCGGGTACAGAAGGGGTTAAGGGGAGATGGGTCGTTTTTCTAGATCCCCTTCTCCCTCATGTTTAGCCCCATTAATTCTCAGATTATAAGATATTTGCCCCATTAGTTTGTCCCATATGAATACGTTTCGCCCCATTTCTTTGTCAATATTTAGACCTTTCGTGCTATTTGGGTGTCATTATTTAGACCTTTCGTGCTATTTGGGTGTCATTATTTAGACCTTTCGTGATATTTGGGTGTCATTATTTTCCCCTGACATAGTGAGTCTACCGAAAAATGTACAAATTAATCTAGAAGGGGGATCGAATGGATGTTGTGGTAAGTTTGGTGGAAGTCTAGGGAGGAAATAAACTAAAAAATTAATGCATGTCTAAATAAATAGTCCCCCCAACCCAACCAGTGGGAGCAACAGACGAAATACAGTCCATTTGTTCCCAGCTGAGGGTAAATTGCCATGTTTCTATCTTGGTTACTCAGTTATAAGGTAGATTTTGTGGCGAAATATGGTGTTAATTATGAAAACTTGGCATTAATACGACACACAGCCATTGTAGTTTCATATATTTCCATTAAGTATCGAGAAATCAGCTACTAAGGGAGTTAATTTACCATCAGCTGGACAAAAATAGAGTATAATATATATACGGTATATATATATATATATTTTTTTTTTTTTTTTATTTAAAAACAAATATATAAAATTTACCTACTAGACGAGACAGTACGGGGCGAGGGAACGCGAAAGTTATCCCGGACCCTAACGGATGGGAACTTTAAATGTTTCTGTTCGGGTTGTCTCGAGTCGGCCACCCTTAGCTATGGGGTATGTGCCTGAGTACATACATACATACATACATACATACATACATACATACATACATACATACATACATACATACATACATACATACATACATACATACATACATACATACATACATACATACATACATACATACATACATACATACATACATACATACATACATACATACATACATACATACATACATACATACAACATACATACATACATACATACATACATACATGCATACATGCATACATACATACATGCATACAGTACATACATACATACATACATACATACATACATACATACATACATACATACATACATACATACATACATACTGTACATACATACATACTACATACATACATACATACATACATACATACATACTGTACATACATACATACATACATACATACATACATACATACATACATACATACATACATACATACATACATACATACTTACTGTACATACATACATACATACATACATACATACTGTACATACATACATACATACATACATACATACATACATACATACATACATACATACTGTACATACATACATACATACATACATACATACTATACTGTACATACATACATACATACATACATACTTACTGTACATACATACATACATACATACTGTACATACATACATACATACATACATACATACATACATACATACATACATACATACATACATACATAATATAGAGTCTGTGTAAGGTTGTCGACAGATCCTTTTTGAGCTGCATAACATCCTCTAAAAATATAGCTAGAATGAAATGAAAAAACACGTCCCCGGTACAGAAGGGGTTAAGGGGAGATTTCCACTTGAGGGATTTTTTTCTTTACCCCCTTCTCCCTCATGTTTAGCCCCATTGCTTTTGAGATTTTAAGACGTTCGCCCCATTAGTTTGGCTATTTTAAGAACTTTCACCCCATTTATGTCACTTTTAAGACCTTTCGTGCCATTTAGGTGTCGATTTTTTTCTGGCGAGCGATAGCGAGCCTGTAATTTAAGAGCAACCGGCCTCCGGCCGGGACATTTTTCTACCGAAAAATGTACAAATTTATCTTGAAAGGGGGTCTAGGGGGTGTAATTTTAAGCTTGATGAAAACGTAGGGAACAAACTAAATACCTCCCCTTAAATAAACGTAGGGAACAAACTAAATACCTCCCCTTAAATCTATCTATCTATCTATCTATATGCTCAGGCCCAATCCCCATTTTGGGGGTAGCCGACTCAAGACAGAGCAAGGTGTCGATTTTCTCCCTATTAAGGATCAATGAATTATGTTGTTGTTGTTGTTGTTGTTGTTGTTGTTGTTGTTCCCCACGCTGCCTGGCCGAACAGCCCCAAGGCCCAGAGCACGGCCATAACCGAGCGCCCCCACAGAACCCTTCCTGCCGACCACAATAAAGCCAGGGTGACTGAAGCCACTCCATGGCGGGGAGCTGAGGAGGGTGCGGAAACGCCCGGGAAACCAAAGCCCCACCCAGGGCCCTGTGCCCCTCAGCAATTATGAAGAGAAAGTTGAGGGGCAAAGGAAAAATGTGACGCTTTGGCTTCCAATCTTGGTAGATTGCGAGGTCAATCCACGGAAGAGACGCCGTCACTTGAGATCTAGAAAATATATAAGTAAAAGGAACAGTCAGAGTAAGCTATGGGTATGGCAGAGATCGCTCAGTTCTCACTCTGATAAACCAGCCCATCAACCCCCCCCCCCCCCCCCTTCCTCCCACCCCTCACGAACCCATTGCTTCTGGTAGACAACTTTTTTTACACCGCAGTATTAGCTCGAATTTATAAATACAGTGTCGAGTAACGGGGTAGCCACAACAACCTGACTTCTCGTTGTTACTGCGTATTAAGTATTCTTGCTAGGGGAGTATGGTATCGTGTATTGTTGTCAGGGGAGTATGGTATCGTGTATTGTTGTCAGGGGTAGTATCTTGTAGTAATATTGTTGTCAGGGGAGTATGGTATCGTGTATTGTTGTCAGGGGTAGTATCTTGTAGTAATATTATTGTCAGGGGAGTATGGTATCGTGTATTGTTGTCAGGGGTAGTATCTTGTAGTAATATTGTTGTCAGGGGAGTATGGTATCGTGTATTGTTGTCAGGGGTAGTATCTTGTAGTAATATTGTTGTCAGGGGAGTATGGTATCGTGTATTGTTGTCAGGGGTAGTATCTTGTAGTAATATTGTTGTCAGGGGAGTATGGTATCGTGTATTGTTGTCAGGGGTAGTATCTTGTAGTAATATTGTTGTTAGGTGGAGGATGGTATCGTGTATTGTTGTCAGGGGTAGTATCTTGTAGTAATATTGTTGTCAGGGGAGTATGGTATCGTGTATTGTTGTCAGGGGTAGTATCTTGTAGTAATATTGTTGTCAGGGGAGTATGGTATCGTGTATTGTTGTCAGGGGTAGTATCTTGTAGTAATATTGTTGTTAGGTGGAGGATGGTATCGTGTATTGTTGTCAGGGGTAGTATCTTGTAGTAATATTGTTGTCAGGGGTAGTATCTTGTAGTAATATTGTTGTCAGGGGTAGTATCTTGTAGTAATATTGTTGTCAGGGGTAGTATCTTGTAGTAATATTGTTGTCAGGGGTAGTATCTTGTAGTAATATTGTTGTCAGGGGTAGTATCTTGTAGTAATATTGTTGTCAGGGGTAGTATCTTGTAGTAATATTGTTGTCAGGGGTAGTATCTTGTAGTAATATTGTTGTCAGGGGTAGTATCTTGTAGTAATATTGTTGTCAGGGGTAGTATCTTGTAGTAATATTGTTGTCAGGGGTAGTATCTTGTAGTAATATTGTTGTCAGGGGTAGTATCTTGTAGTAATATTGTTGTCAGGGGTAGTATCTTGTAGTAATATTGTTGTCAGGGGTAGTATCTTGTAGTAATATTGTTGTCAGGGGTAGTATCTTGTAGTAATATTGTTGTCAGGGGTAGTATCTTGTAGTAATATTGTTGTCAGGGGTAGTATCTTGTAGTAATATTGTTGTCAGGGGTAGTATCTTGTAGTAATATTGTTGTCAGGGGTAGTATCTTGTAGTAATATTGTTGTCAGGGGTAGTATCTTGTAGTAATATTGTTGTCAGGGGTAGTATCTTGTAGTAATATTGTTGTCAGGGGTAGTATCTTGTAGTAATATTGTTGTCAGGGGTAGTATCTTGTAGTAATATTGTTGTCAGGGGTAGTATCTTGTAGTAATATTGTTGTCAGGGGTAGTATCTTGTAGTAATATTGTTGTCAGGGGTAGTATCTTGTAGTAATATTGTTGTCAGGGGTAGTATCTTGTAGTAATATTGTTGTCAGGGGTAGTATCTTGTAGTAATATTGTTGTCAGGGGTAGTATCTTGTAGTAATATTGTTGTCAGGGGTAGTATCTTGTAGTAATATTGTTGTCAGGGGTAGTATCTTGTAGTAATATTGTTGTCAGGGGTAGTATCTTGTAGTAATATTGTTGTCAGGGGTAGTATCTTGTAGTAATATTGTTGTCAGGGGTAGTATCTTGTAGTAATATTGTTGTCAGGGGTAGTATCTTGTAGTAATATTGTTGTCAGGGGTAGTATCTTGTAGTAATATTGTTGTCAGGGGTAGTATCTTGTAGTAATATTGTTGTCAGGGGTAGTATCTTGTAGTAATATTGTTGTTAGGTGGAGTATCTTGTAGTAATATTGTTGTCAGGGGTAGTATCTTGTAGTAATATTGTTGTTAGGTGGAGTATCTTGTAGTAATATTGTTGTTAGGTGGAGTATCTTGTAGTAATATTGTTGTTAGGTGGAGTATCTTGTAGTAATATTGTTGTTAGGTGGAGTATCTTGTAGTAATATTGTTGTTAGGTGGAATATCTTGTAGTAATATTGTTGTTAGGTGGAGTATTTTGTAGTAATATTGTTGTTAGGTGGAATATCTTGTAGTAATATTGTTGTTAGGTGGAGTATCTTGTAGTAATATTGTTGTTAGGTGGAGTATCTTGTAGTAATATTGTTGTTAGGTGGAGTATCTTGTAGTAATATTGTTGTTAGGTGGAGTATCTTGTAGTAATATTGTTGTTAGGTGGAGTATCTTGTAGTAATATTGTTGTTAGGTGGAGTATTTTGTAGTAATATTGTTGTTAGGTGGAATATCTTGTAGTAATATTGTTGTTAGGTGGAGTATCTTGTAGTAATATTGTTGTCAGGGGTAGTATCTTGTAGTAATACATACTTCACTATCTTTGTTAATACATAATGATGTCACGATCACGACCCGCCACGGAGTCCCCAGGGGGAGGACCAGAAATGCCCCCATCAATTTGACCCCTGGAAACGACTCCCCTAAATGCCCTGGACCACTAACTGCTACTCTTACTATTAACTTCTGCAACATTCGTGGCCATTCCTCTAACTTCCACTCTGTGGAACACCACCTCTCCTCTGCCAACCCTGATCTTCTCTTTCTCACCGAAACTCAGGTGTCTGGGACTACTGACAGCAAACCCTTCTATGTATCCTCCTACTATCTCTATCCTCAGTTTCAAGCCAAAGGTGGATGTTGCGTATATGTGCGCAACAATCTCGCTTTCTCCCGTGTTCCCAACTTAGACTCTTCTGAATTCTCAACTCTCTGGCTAAAGCTATCTTGTCACTCTCAAACTAAATATTTCTGCGCTGTTTATCTCTCCCCTAATTCTACTGACTATCGAAAATTCTTTGACTATCTAACTTCTAAACTTCTAAAGTGGAACATATTCTATCCATCTCTTCTTTCGCAAAAATCTCCATCCTAGGAGATTTCAACGTTCACCACCACCAATGGCTCTCCCGTTTCCACTGACCAACCTGGTGAACAAGCCTACATCTTTTCTATCCTAAATGACCTAGAGCAGTTAGTCCAGCAACCCACCCGTATCCCGGATCGCTTCGGAGATCGGCCCAACATTCTTGACTTATTTCTAACTTCTAACCCTTCTGCTTATACTATAAATGTTTTCTCTCCTTTGGGTTCCTCCGAGCATAAACTAATATCTGTCACCTGTCCTATCTCTCCTGTACGGCCACCCGATCCTCCCAACCGCCGGCGCTTGTGGCACTTTGGCGCTGCCGACTGGGAGGCTCTTCGGCAGTACTTCTTTGATTTCCCATGGAATGACTTTTGCTTCCGTGGCCGTGGACCCTCGGAGAGTGCTGAACGCATTACCGAGGTAATCCTCTCGGGCATGGAGACATACATTCCATCTTCTTTCTCTCAGTCTAATGCAAAAAAATCTTGGTTTACTCAAGCTTGTTCTACTGCTGTCCGCAACAAGGAGGAAGCATTCAAACGGTACCGACCACCTAAAAACTCAAAGAGTCTCATTCTTCCTATGTTTCTGCCCGGAATCAAGCCAAATCTGTTCTTCGACTTGCAAAGCACTCTTTCATCAATAATAAATGCACTGAACTATCCAACTCTAGCTCTTCCCAAGCTTTCTGGCATCTAGCCAAAAACCTCTCCAACAATTTTTCTTCCTCGTCTTTCCCTCCCCTTTTCCACTCTGATGGCACAACCATCACTTCTTATTCTGACAAAGCTGAACTTTTTTCTCCCAATTCTCCTTCTATCTAACCGTCATAATCTTCCACGAGACTAATAATTACTCTTCAACGATACACAAATCAACCCTTCAGCTTCTCTCAATATTCTAGATGTATCTTCTTCATCCAACCTTTCTTGGAAAGATCATATTACCACTCTTGCTAAAACAGCTTCCCAGAAGGTAGGTTTGCACAACCGTCTCCATGGGTTTTTCACCCCCGCATAGCTTCTTGCTCTGCATAGGGGCCCAGTGCGCCCATGTATCAAGTATTGTTCGCATGTGTGGGGAAGTTCCACCCATACCACACTTCTAGAGTAGAGTCTAAAGCATTTCACCCCATCAACTTTCCTCCTCTTAGTACAAGACAGGACAGGACAGGACAGGACAGGACAGGACAGGACAGGACAGGACAGGACAGGACAGGACAGGACAAGACAGGACAAGACCAGGACAAGACAGGACAGGAAACATGGCATAGGGTGTGCCAGGACAGACTGTACTGGGGCGGGGTGGGGCAGCAGGGCAGGTTTGGTGAGGTATAATATGCTAGCAGGACCCAGGGAGGAATCTAGTGAGATACAGAAGATGACGACAGGAAGGAAAGGACAGTGATGGGTCGTTGTTCTGGTCCCCCTTCTTTCTCGTGCTTAGCCCCATTAGTTTTCAGATTTAATGACGTTCGACCCATTAGTTTGGCGATTTGAAGACCTTTCGCCTTATGTATTTCTCATTATAAAGACTTTTCGTGTCACTTAGGTGTCGATATTTCCCTGGCAAGCGATAGCGAGCCTGTAATTTAAGAGAAACCAGCCTTCGGCCGGTGCATTTTTCTATCAAAAAATTTACAAATTTATCTTGAAGGATGGTCTTGGGGGGGGGGGGGGAGGGAGGGGGGGGAGGTAATTTTTTAAGCTTGATGGACAACTAGGAAAGGAAACTAAACAAAACAATTATAAACAAAAAACAAATGAGGAAATAAATACGCCTACCCCTATTGTAATGTTGAGTTCGCGCGCGTGTGTGTGTGTGTGTGTGCGTGTGTGTGTGTGTTGAGTGGGAAGGTGTTTATGAGCAACCAACCCCCAGGCCAACCTTGGGGGAAGGGTGAGGCAACACAAGGAATGGAAAAAACAGAAAAAAAAATGTCAAGAAACAAAGAACACCTTCAGATGATCACGAGCAAAGGTTACTCTTCAAGAATAAGAGAGAGAGAGAGATATGTGGATAGATGGGTAGGTAGATGGATGGATAGATAGATATATAGATAGATATATACCTGTAGATAGATAGATATATAGACAGACAGACAGACAGCTAGATAGATAGAAAGATATATAGACAGAGTGACAGAAAGACAGCCAGAGATATATATATATATATATATATATATATATATATATATATATATATATATACACTTACCTTTCCTCATCTGCATAAAATCGTCTAATGAAAGCGGAAAAATAAATGCGTCATCGGTTCTTGAAAGGGTTAAGCGAGGACCAGCAACCTTAAGGGTAATCTGAAGGTCATACAGACATACATTATTAGCCTACCCCTGTCTTAAGCCGGTATCACACGAGAGCCTTTACAGTCAACATTCGATTATCAATATTTCTCTGGCAACATTTCTGGAATATTTTGCACTGGTATCGGAAACTAGAAGGGTGATGGATGAATTTAGGTGACCGAAATATTCAAAATGTTGACCTCATAAGCTGCCAGACCAGTGTTGTGGATAACTGTTGAGGGAAAAAGCGCTCGTGTGATACTGGCTTTATAGTGATACTGCTTCTCTCTCTCTCACACACACACTCTCTCTGTCTCTCTCTCACTCACACACTCTTTCTCTCTCACTCACACACTCACACTCACTCTCTCTCTCCCTCTATCTCTATTTCTCTCTCTCTCACACACACACTCTCTCTCTCTCTCTCTCACTCACACACTCTTTCTCTCTCACTCACACACTCACACTCACTCTCTCTCTCTCTCTCTCTCCCTCTCACTTCACTTTCACTGGCGAGCGATAGCGAACCTGCAATATAGCAGGCCGGGATATTTTTCCATAGAAAAATGTACAAATTGATCTTGGAGGTGGATCTTGGGGTGTATTTTTAAGCTTGATGGAGGTCTAGGGATAAAAACAAAAAACATCCCCCCATAACCCTTTCGTTTCATCATATTCTGGGAACTAATAGACGATTTAATTCAGCTTAGGAAGGACCTCTAGCCATAATAAGGCTTCAAACTATCTCAACCAACCCCTTTAACCCTTTCACGCATTTATGACGCAGAGGTTGCCAGATTAGCAATAAGAAATAGATTCCTATAATTACCTCTCCAAAATTAGTTTTCTGCCCACAGCTCACTCAAAGACAACTACAGAGGTTGAAGTAACTAAACTAAAGGTTTATAAATACCCCTGATGGTAACAAAGGCATTAAAGTATCCCTAATAGGCTCAAAATCGCGTCATATGTCAGAGAGGGTTAACTACCACAGATCCTTCCCAAGCTGCATAATATCGTCTAAATATAGCTAGACTGAAATGTAACACACGTCGCTGGCACTCAAAGGGTTAATAGTTGGTTTCTGTCGAGGCTCTGTCCCGATACCGAGGACAAGTGACAGCTAGGGTTACTAGGTCTAGGGAAAAAAAAAAAAACAAAAAAAAAAACGCCCATCCTCCCCTTAATAGTTTGTTTGTGTTTCTGTCGAGGCTCTGTCCCGATACCGAGGACAAGTGACAACTAGGGTTACTAGGTCTAGGGAAGAAAAACGAAAAAAAAGTCCATAGTTTCTTTATGTTTCTGTCGAGGCTCTGTCCCGATACCGAGGACAAGTGACAACTAGGGTTACTAGGTCTAGGGAAGAAAACAAAAAAAAAGTCCATAGTTTCTTTATGTTTCTGTCGAGGCTCTGTCCCGATACCGAGGACAAATGACAACTGGGGTTACTCAAGGTAAGGGAATAACCCAAATGTCTCACCAAGGCCTAATATCAAGAATAAGTATTTTTTTTTAAACTCCCTTCTCCTTCATGTTTAGCCCCATTAGTTTTCAATTTCTAAGACTTTTCACCCATGTTTGTTGTCAATATTATTACCTTTCGTGCCATATAAGTGTCGATTTTATTCCTGGCGAGCGATAGCGAGCCTGTAGTATAAGAGGAACCGGGAAATTTGTCTATCGAAAAATGTACAAATATATCTCGAGTGGGAATGTTTTTTTTAAGCTTGATGAAGGTCAACCGAGGTCAATAAAAAAAAAAAAAAAAAAAAAAAATTAATATCTACATAAGTTAACCCCAAAAATAGCCAGTGTCCCCTTAAAAAACCCGTCGCCAGTACGCAAAGGGTTAAGGGGAGGTTTTTAGTTTGTTTCCTACTCCTCCAGCAATCTTAAAATGTCACCCCCTTGACCCCCTTTCAAGATAAATTTGTACATTTTTCGGTAGAAAAATGTCCCGGCCGAAGGCCGATTCCTCTTAAATTACAGGCTCGCTATCGCTCGCTATGAAAAAATGGACACGTATGTGGCACGAAAGGTCTTAAAATTGACAGAATGGGGCGGAAAATCTTAAAATCACCAAACTAATGGGGCAAACGTCTTAAAATCTCAAAAGCAATGGGGCTAGACATGAGGGAGAAAGGGGTCAAGAAAAAAGTCCCTCAAGTGGAAATCTCCCCTTAATATAGTCTATTTTTGTCCAGCTGATGGTAAATTGCCATGTTTCTATCTTTGTTACCCAGCTGGTGACAGGTCAGTTGAACCAGTGCCACTTCAACCAGTGCCACTTCAACCAGTGGCCACTTCAACCAGTGCCACTTTAACCAGTGCTAACTCAACCAGTGGCCACTTCAACCAGTGCCACTTTAACCAGTGCTAACTCAACCAGTGGCCACTTCAACCAGTGCCACTTTAACCAGTGCTAACTCAACCAGTGGCCACTTCAACCAGTGCCACTTTAACCAGTGCTAACTCAACCAGTGGCCACTTCAACCAGTGACCATTTCAACCAGTGCTAACTCAACCAGTGGCCACTTCAACCAGTGCTAACTCAACCAGTGGCCACTTCAACCAGTGACCATTTCAACCAGTGACCATTTTAACCAGTGACCATTTCAACCAGTGACCATTTTAACCAGTCACCATTTCAACCAGTGACCATTTTAACCAGTAGGTTAATAGGTTAGGTTAGGTTAGGTTAGTTTAGGTTAGGTTACTGGTTAAAATGGTCACTGGTTGAAATGGTGACTGGTTGAAATGGTCACTGGTTGAAGTGGCCACTGGTTGAGTTAGCACTGGTTAAAGTGGCACTGGTTAAAGTGGCACTGGTTGAAGTGGCACTGGTTCAACTGACATGGAACCAACTCAGCTATAAGGTAGATTTTGTAGTGAAATATGGTGTTAATTATGACAACTTGGCATTAATCCGACACACAGCCATAGCAGTTTCATATATTGCCATTAAGGGGAGGATTTTAGTTTGTTCCCTAGACCTCCATCAAGCTTAAGATTACACCCCCTTGAGCCCCTTTCAAGATAGATTTGTACATTTTTCGGTAGAAAAATGTCCCGGCTGAAAGCCGGTTCCTCTTAAATTACAGGCTCGCTATCGCTCGCCAGGATAAAATCGACACCTAAATGGCACGAAAGGTCTTAAAATTGACAGAAATGGGTCGAAAGTTCTTAAAATCGTCAAAATAATGGGGCGAACGTCTTAAAATTAGAAAAGCAATGGGGCTAAACATGAGGGAGAAAGGAGTCAAGAAAAAAAATCCCTCAAGTGGAAATCTCCCCTTAAGTATCGATTCATCAGCGACTAAAGGATTCAATTTACCCTCAACTGGGAACAAAACATAGAGTATAGTTAGTTTCCACATCGGGCTCTGTCTCGATACAAAGGGCAAGTTATGGCTGGGGGTTTACTCAAGGTTGGGGAAATAACCCAAATGTCTCAATTCAGATTAAAGTCAGGGGAAATGGGTCGTTTTTCTGGTCCCCTTGCTTCTTCTTCCTCATGTTTAGCCCCATTCGGTTTCATGTTTTTTAGACGTTGGGCCCATTAGTTTGGCGATTTATGACCTTTCGCCCCATTTCTACGTCAATATTAAGACTGTTCGTGTCATTTAAGTGTCGAGTTTTTCCTGGCGAGCGAAAGCGAGCCTGTAATTTCAGAGGAATCGGCCTATGGCCGGGAAATTTTTCTATCGAAAAATGTACAAATTTATTTTGAAGGAGGGTTTTGGGCGGGTGTTTAAAAAAACAACAAAAAACTAAACAAAAAATAATAAATAAATATAATAAAAAGATACTTAAATGAGGAAATATATAAGCCCCCCCCCCCTCCCTTACCGTACCTGGTGTTCCGGGATCTGTGTGTGTGTGTGTGTGTGTGTGTGTGTGTGTGTGTGTGCACTCATCTAATTGTAGTATACAGGATTTGAGCCTAAGCTCGTGTTGTCCTGTCTCTCTCTCTCTCTACATTTATCCCATTTTGCTTTAAAAGTTTGGATATGTCTTGCTCCCACCACCTCCCCATCCAACTTATTCCAACACTCAATGCTTCTATACGGGAAGCTGAACTTTCTTACATCAGACTTACATACAACTTTCCTCAACTTACAATCATGACCCCTGGTTCTTCCCTCGTCCCTCACCACAAAATCTCCCTTGTCGATCTTCTCAAAATCTTTCACACACTTAAACATCATGATCATGTCACCTCTCTCTCTCCTCTCCCTCAGCGTTGGCAGCTTTAGCCTCTCCAATCTCTCCTCATATGGCAGGTCTCTAAGGCTAGCTATCATCTTAGTGGCAACTCTCTGAACTCTTTCCAGTTTTTTATTATGTTTTATAAGGTGTGGAGACCACACCACTGCTGCATACTCCAGTCTTGGTCGTATTATTGTCCCTATTATTTTTGCTAACATCTCTTCATCTAAATAATTCAGAGCTATTCTCCTGTTAGTCAACGCTGCATAGGTTTCACCAGTTATTTTATTTATATGCTGTTCAGGTGACAAGCTGTCTGCCATAACTACCCCTAGGTCTTTTGTTTTCCCAGCTTTACTAATTATTTCATCTCCTATTTTATATCCCCAAGAAGGTTTATATTTACTTGTTCCCATCTCAAGAACCTGACACTTACTCGTGTTGAATTCCATTTTCCAAGTTTGACTCCACTCATATAATTTATCTAGGTCTCTCTGTAATTCTTCACAACTACTCCTACTTGTAATATGCTTCATTAATTTTGCATCATCAGCAAACAGATATATATGAGCCTATTCCCATTTGAAGGTCGTTGATGAAAACCAAAAACATGATTGGGGCCAACACCGATCCTTGAGGCACTCCGCTTTTTACCCTTTTCCACGAGGAGAACTTTCCTTTTATTACTGTTCGCATTTCCCTCCCAATTAAATAGTTTTCCATCCACTTTAATAATACTCCCTCAACCCGCCCCACAGTCCTGAGCTTCCACAACAATCTCTTATGAGGCACCTCATCAAAACAATGCCTTCTTGAAATCTAAGTAAATACAATCTACCCCTCCCTCCCTCCCTTGTACAATGTCAATTACTCTATCATAGTAACTCAATAAATTTGTGGTACACGAATGACTTTTCTTTTCTGTGTGTGTGTGTGTGTGATCGTTCCTGCTCCGGCCACTCTTGTTCCTGTTCACACTCTGATGGCTCAAACACACTCATACACTTTGTTTATTACAGTGTGTGTGTGTGTGTGTGTGTGTATGTGTGTGTGTGTGTGTGTGTGTGCATGTGTGTGTGTGTGTGTGTGTGTGTGTGTTCCTGTTGTGGCCACTCTTGTTCCTGCTCCCTCTCTCATGGCTCAAACATTTTTTTTTTTTTTTTTTTTTTTTTTTTTTATACTGTGTGTGTTCGTGTGTGTGTGTGTATGTATGCATGTATATGTATGTATGTATATGTATGTGTGTACTTCCACTATAGTGTAAGGGTGAAGTATATTGCGCCATGAATCTTGGTAACTTGTCGAGCTAATATTAAACCCCTTTTGTGAGAGCTACTTATGAGTCAGTGTAGGCTCGCTCGCACGCTCTCTCTCTCTCTCTCTCTCTCTCTCTCTCTCTCTTTCTTTCTCTTTTTCTCTCTCTCGTTCTTTCTTTCTCTTTTTCTCTCTCACATACACACACTCTCTCTCGTTCTTTCTTTCTCTTTCTCTCTCTCTCACACACACACTCTCTCTCTCTCTCTCTGTAACCATAGACTCGCTGAAGATACAAATTACTGTAATACTGTAAACTAATACTAACTAAAATTTTATAATCGCCAAACTAACGGGCGGAACGTCTAGAAATTTATAAACTAATGGGGCTCAACATGAGGGAAAAGGGGGCTAGGAAAGTCAACGATCTCCCCTGCTTTTTTTTTTTTTTCTGTCCTTTTCTCTCTTTCTCTGGCTTGTATCCATTCGGCCCCATTCAGCCAACTATTTTAAGACGTTTACCCCCATTAAGGGATATGAACATGATTAGATTAATATCCAGTATTCGAGAATGGATAAGCAATCGTAGGCGTGTGGATAAACCTTTAAGGGGAGGTATTTACTTTGTTCCCTAGACCTCCATCAAGCTTAAAATTACACCCCCTTGAGTCCCTTTCAAGATAAATTTGTACATTTTTCGGTAGAAATATTTTCCGGCCGAAGGCCGCTTCCTCTTAAATTACAGGCTCGCTATCGCTCGCCAGGATAAAATCGACACCTGAATGGCACGAAAGGTCTTAATATGGGGTAAAAGTTCTTAAAATCGCTAAACTAATGGGGCGAAAGTCTTATAATATCAAAAGCAATGGGGCTAAACATGAGGGAGAAGGGGGTCAAGAAAAACATCCCTCAAGTGGAAATCTCCCCTTAAACCGTCTTGGTGGTGTAATGGTTAGAGTGTTTAAAATCTGTGTGTGATAAGCCAGGTTCGAATCCCGGTGGATCACATGCTTTCATTAATTTCATTGGAGTTGTTTGGTGGTGTGGTATGTATGTATGTATGTATGTATGTATGTATGTATGTATAAGCTCAGGACCAATCCCCACTTGTATGTATGTATGTACGTATGTATGTATGTATGTATGTATGTAGAAGCTCAGGACCAATCCCCACTTGTATGTATGTATGTATGTATGTATGTATGTATGTAGAAGCTCAAGACCAATCCCCACTTGTATGTATGTATGTATGTAGAAGCTCAGGACCAATCCCCACTTGTATGTATGTATGTATGTATGTATGTATGTATGTATGTATGTATGTATGTAGAAGCTCAGGACCAATCCCCACTTGTATGTATGTATGTATGTATGTATGTATGTATGTATGTATGTATGTATGTATGTATGTATGTATGTATGTATGTAGAAGCTCAGGACCAATCCCCACTTGTATGTATGTATGTATGTATGTATGTATGTATGTATGTATGTAGAAGCTCAGGACCAATCCCCACTTGTATGTATGTATGTATGTATGTATGTATGTATGTATGTATGTATGTATGTATGTATGTATGTAGAAGCTCAGGACCAATCCCCACTTGTATGTATGTATGTATGTATGTATGTATGTATGTATGTATGTATGTATGTATGTAGAAGCTCAGGACCAATCCCCACTTGTATGTATGTATGTATGTATGTATGTATGTATGTATGTAGAAGCTCAGGACCAATCCCCACTTGTATGTATGTATGTATGTATGTATGTATGTATGTATGTATGTATGTAGAAGCTCAGGACCAATCCCCACTTGTATGTATGTATGTATGTATGTATGTATGTATGTAGAAGCTCAGGACCAATCCCCACTTGTATGTATGTATGTATGTATGTATGTATGTATGTATGTATGTATGTATGTATGTATGTAGAAGCTCAGGACCAATCCCCACTTGTATGTATGTATGTATGTATGTATGTATGTATGTATAAGCTCAGGACCAATCCCCACTTGTATGTATGTATGTATGTATGTATGTATGTATGTATGTATGTATGTATGTATGTAGAAGCTCAGGACCAATCCCCACTTGTATGTATGTATGTATGTATGTATGTATGTATGTATGTAGAAGCTCAGGACCAATCCCCACTTCTCCTAGTTTTGTTTTTATTTTCTTGCGGGGGTGGCCGACTCAAGACAGAGCCAGAACAGGGAAAACACAAAACACAAGACAGAACAACGAACAAACACAGACAGAACACATTTTCACACACACATCTACAGTAGGTCACCCAGGAGAACACCCAGAGACCAGGGTCACCAAGGTGGCTGTGGTGAAATTTATAAAATATCAATTTCCTATTATAATGAGGTAAGACAGAATGTCGATATATTGTTACCTAATGAGTGGTTTCTGGTCTGAACGTAAGACAATGGAAAACAATGTGACGTATGTACGGTCGCGCTAATAAGTCATGTCCCGGCTGTCATTACGTTTGGCTTGCTCTGTGCTGTATTAACCCTCTCCGACATATGACGCGATTTTGAGCCTATTGGGGATACTTTAAAGCCTTTGTTACCATCAGGGGTATTTAGAAACCTTTAGTTTAGTTACTTCAACCTCTGCAGTTGTCTTTGAGTTAGCTCTGTTGAGCCTATTGGGGATACTTTAAAGCCTTTGTTACCATCAGGGGTATTTAGAAACCTTTAGTTTAGTTACATCAACCTCTACAGATGTCTTTGAGTTAGCTGTGTTGAGCCTATTAGGGATACTTTAAAGCCTTTGTTACCATCAGGGGTATTTACAAACCTTTAGTTTAGTTACATCAACCTCTACAGATGTCTTTGAGTTAGCTGTGGGCAGAAAACTAATTTTGGAGAGGTAATTATAAGAGTGAGAGAACTCTATTTCTTATTGCTAATGTGGCAACCTCTGCGTCATATGTGCGTGAAAGGGTTAATGTCTTGTCAGATGTTGGAATAGGGTGATTAAGTGTAGGGACATGTTTGTATATTTCACTCGATATGAAGAAATGTGAAGTTTCGATATTGCTGATACCAATTATTTATCAAAACATACTTGGTGCCGAGACATCACTTATTAGCGCGACTGTACATCACTAGGAAATAAGAAGCCATGTTGAATTAATAACAAATAGAATGATATAAAATGGAATTAAATTAAGGGAGGATGGACCGTTTTTCTGGACCACTTTCTCCCTCATGTTTAGCCCCATTAGTTTTCAGATGTTAAGATGTTTGCCCCATTAGTTAGTCGATTACAAGACCTTTCGCCCCATTTCTGTGTCAATATTTTAGACCTTTCGTGCTATTTAGGTGTCGATTTTTTCCCAGGCGAACGATAGCGAGCCTGTAATGTTGGAAGAATCGGCCTTCGGCCGGGAAATTTTCCTACCGAAAAATGTACAAATTAATCTAAAAGGGGGATCTAATGGATGTTTTTTTTGTTTAAATTTGATGGAGGTCTAGGGAGGAAACTAGAAAAATAATGAATACATGCAACAAAATAATGAATACATGCAAAAATGGCCCAAAAATAATGAATACATGCAAAAATGGCCCAAAAAGTGAACCATCTTAAGGATTAATTGCGCTAGTATGTTGCCTTTTATAATGAAGAGCCGTCCTTCCTAAGCTGAATAAAGTCCTCTAACACCTGCCAGCATATAATCCAAGAGCACGTCACCGGTACGGGTTAAGGGGAGGTTTTTAGTTTGGTCTCTGGATATCCATCAAGCTTAAGATTACACCCCCTTGAGCCCCTTTCAAGATACATTTGTACATTTTTCGGTAGAAAAATGTCCCGGCTGAAAGCCGGTTCCTCTTATATTACAGGCTCGCTATCGCTCGCCAGGATAAAATCGACACTTAAATGGCACGAAAGGTCTTAAAATTGACAGAAATGGGTCGAAGGTTTTTAAAATCGTCCAAATAATGGGGCGAACGTCTTAAAATTAGAAAAGCAATGGGGCTAAACATGAGGGAGAAAGGAGTCGAGAAAAAAATCCCTCCAGTGGAAACCTCCCCTTCACCTAAATAATAAAGTAATGTGACCGTTTCAGTATCGTACATATATATATATATATATATATATATATATATATATATTTTTTTTTTTTTTTTATAAGCAGCCGATTAGAAAGATCATTAGGTCTGTTGTTGCTTGCCTTCCTTTGTATTCCCCAGCCCTAATAAGATCAAACAAACACAAGTGGGATTTTCCCCCAACCTTGAGGCCCTTCAAGGGGGTACTACTCGCTTTTTCTGGACCCCCTTCTCCCTCATGTTTAGCATATTAGTTTTGACATTTTAAGACGTTCCTTCCATTAGTTTGGCGATTTTAATACCTTTCGACCCATTTCGTTGCCAATTTCAAGACCTTTCGTGCCATTTAGGTGTCGATTTTTTCCTGGCGAGCGATAGCGAGCCTGTAATTCTAGGAGGAACTTTTTCTATCAAAAAATGTACAAATTTATCTTGAAAGGGGGGTCTAGGGAGTGTTTTTTTTTAAGCTTGATGGAGGTCTAGCGAGGAAACTACAAAAATAAATGAATAAATGAATTAATAGGCCTAGCCCCCAAAACCCGAGTAGTACCCCCTCAAGTGAACCGGAGCCAGTTCTGAGCTGGTTTTTAATACCAGTGCAAACCTGTTGACCTTGTGATACCAACCAGTCCACCATCCCTCTACCCCAACCAACCTGTCTATCACCCGTCCTATCCTCCCCTCCTATCTCCCTTTTCTACGCTTATCCTCCTTATTTCTATCCTCCTTCATTCTCCTCACTACTATCCTCCCTGACTCTCCGTTTTCTACGCTTACCCTCCTTATTCCTATCCTCCCACCTTCTTCCCCACTCACATTCTTCCTCCCCCTCTCCCCGTCCCTCCTTCCTCCCCTCCCTCCTCTTCCCCATTCCTCCTTCCTTCCACCCCTCTCCTCTCCCCTTCCCCCTTCCTCTCCCCTTCCCTACCCCCTCATCCCCTACCTGCCTCGACCACACCCTCACTCTCATTCTCCCCCAGGGGGGGATCAGGACATGGGTTGGTGTACATTTTGCATTGGGGTTCTTGAAGAAACACTAAAGATGACATTCATGAGTTTGGATTCTCTCTCTCTACCTCCCTCTCTCTCTCTCTCTCTCTCTCTATATTATATATATATATATATATCTATATATATAATATATATATATATATATATATATATATATATATATATATATATATATATATATAATATATATATATATATATATATGCAGTATATACAGTATATCTTTATAACTCTTATATCTTTTTTTATGAACTAGTAACACATGCATGCTCTCTCTCTCTCTCTCTCTCTCCACACACACACACACACACACACACACTCCAACACACACACACACACACTTACACGTTACACACACCCACACAAACACACAGTCAGACCGTGGTGGAGGGCGGAGGTGCTTGAGACAACTGATTCAGCCAGCGCCTGTTTGGTGGTTTGGTATTTTTGTAGCGTTCATAATTATGTGTTGTCCTTTTGTTTATTTGTGTAGCGTTCATATGTGTTGTCCTTTTGTTTATTTGTGTAGCGTTCATATGTGTTGTCCTTTTGTTTATTATTATATTAATTGTAATTTAAATGCAATTATTGAATATACTCCCTAGTTAAAAAAAGGTGAGAGTTGAGTTTGATTTGAGCAAGAAAGAAAAAGTAATGGATATTCCCACCGAAACTTGTGGAGCCGAACAGGTGTAAACAAAGGCCAGCTGGCAGTATACTAAACACACATAACAAAGCCACTCCAACAGCTTCCTCTCTCTCCAACACCCCTTCTCCCCTCTCTACACGCTTCAGAAAAATAGGAAAAATAGAATGTAGATACGAGGTGCCGTTGTAAAGGCTTATCCCTCAATACCTTCATCTGATCTGATCTGAGTATGGAGTGGCTTTGTTATGTGTGTTTAGACGACGTATACAGACTAAACACACATAACAAAGTCACTCCAACAGCTTCCTCTCTCTCCAACATCCCTTCTCCCCTCTCAACACTCTTCTCTGAGCTAGTGCCGATACAAATGGTCAGTCCTGTATAGAATCGTGAGGTTCAGAGTCGTAAAGATTCCAGGACGAGCTCCATAGAAACTGAAACTTAAACTGAACTGGCCAGCGGTGGGGGGAACCGGCTCAGCCTGCCCCCAAGCAGAGGGTAACCAGAGACACTTATGATCGTGACCATGAAGGATTTTATATTTCAGGGTTCTCAGAGGAGGGAGTAGCAATATCTGCATTTGCGGTGAGGTTGAATTAACTGGAGCGGAAGCTAGAGGAACAGGAGACAAAAAGCTTAGATTATGAACGAAGAGAAAAACGGATGGCAAAGTTTCAGTACAGTTTCGCACAGTAGGAATAGTAGAGGAAATCATGAAGAATAAATGGAGGTTGAAAGATAAGGATTGTCTGAAGCATATTTACATCGGAAAAGACACGGACTTAGATGAAAGAAACAAAATGAAATGTTTGAGGAATGAGGTGAAGGAATTGAATGCCAAAAGAACAGAACAAGAAGTGGATTTTTTTTTATTGGAGACTGGTAGGAACGAAGAAGAAGAAATGGTTCATCAAAAGCCCACAGAGGAAGACGGAGGGGCAAACAGAGAACTTAGGGATGAACGGTCAGACAGGGGAAGCGAGTACCAGTACCGAAGGACAGGAGGGAGAGACTGGTGTAATCCAGGAACAAGTGAGAGAAACAGGGCAGGTGGAGAGCACGGGGGAGCAAGGGAGAGAAGGTGGAGTGGAAGCGGGGGGGGGGAGTAGAGTCTGGGAATATTAGGGAAAGAGAAAAAAAGAAAGGTGGAAGAAAGGGAGAGATGAAGCTGATGTATAGTAATGTGGATGGCTTGCTGTCTAACAAATTAGAATTGAATGACTATATTGAGAAATATAAACCACATATTATGTGCTTAGCAGAAACAAAGTTGAGAGGTGGTACTGAATTGGGAGTGTTGGGATGGGAAGGGTACAATGTGTGGAGAAAAGATAGAGAAGGAAAAGTGGGGGTGGAGTGTTAATAATGACTGACAAAAATATAGAAGCAAGTGAGATTAACCTAGGCAATAATAGATCAGAAATTATAGCAGTGACAATAAAAGACAAGGACAGCAAAGCAACTGATATAGCAGTGGCTTATATACCACCACAAACTAGAGCATGGAAGCGGGATAAATATGATCAACTAATCACGGAATCTCTAGATGCACTAAAAATACTTTTTAATAGGAGAAATAAATTATTATTAACAGGTGATTTCAATTGTAAGGAAGTCAATTGGGAAGGGTTAGATGCGGGAAATAATAATGAATCTTGGGGCAGTAAATTACTGAATCTAGTAACAGAAAACATGTTAACACAACATGTTAGAGAAAACACACGAATCAGAGGGATGGATGAACCATCCAGGCTAGACCTAGTCTTCACCAGTGATCCACATGATGTTAGAAAGATAAATTATCGTTGTCCCTTGGGAAAAAGTGATCACAAGATTTTAGAAATGGAGATGGATTTGGGAAAAAATGAGGAGAGAAATGAAGGACACAAAATAAACAGATACAACTATGCTAAAACTGATTTTAAATCATTGATACATTATTTCCAAAGTATAAATTGGAAGGAACTAGAAAGCCTGGAAATGGTTCAAGACAAATATAGACTTTTCTTGAAAGTATATGAAAAAGGGATACATAAATATGCCCCAAGGTTCCAATCAGGGGTAAAGAAGGAAAAAGAATGGTTCAATATAAGATGTAGTAAGGCACAGGATAGAAGAAACCGAGCCTGGAATATAGCACGGAAGAGACATAGTGAAAATAACTGGAATAAATACAAGGAGAAAAAAAATGAATACGTAAAGATACGACGCGAGGAACAATATAAATATGAAAGGAATATTGTAGAGAAGTGCAAAAACGAGCCAAAACTATTTTATAGATTTGTAAATGGAAAAATAAAAACAAAAGAAGGTATTGTCAGACTAAGAGTTGGAACAAACAGCTATGAGAAAGATAAAGACTTGTGTGAAGTTATGAATGAAAAGCTTCAGTCAGTGTTTGTAAAAAGGGAGTTTATAGAACCTGATAGAGAAATGAGAACACCACAGATGCCTGAAATGAAAGTGACAAAAAGTGAAGTGCTGAAATTGATGCAGGATTTGGACGTGAGGAAATCAATGGGACCAGATGGAGTGGCTGGATGGATCCTCAAAGAATGTGCGGAAGAGTTAGTGGAACCAATCTATGAAATCATCAAATCTTCACTGAATGAGGGAGACCTGCCAGTGGAATGGAAGAGAGATAACATAGTACCAATTTACAAAGGAGGAGACAGAGAAAATCCGCTTAACTACAGACCGGTGTCCCTCACCAGCATTGTTTGCAAAATTTATGAGAAAATTATAAGAAAACAGTGGACACACTTCATTGAGGGACAGGGGGTGTTTAGCGAGAAACAGTTTGGATTCAGGGAAGGGAGATCTTGTGTATCTAATTTATTAAGCTTTTATAGCAGAGTTGTAGATGTTACACAGGAAAGAGAGGGATGGGTTGACTGTGTTTACCTGGACCTGAAAAAGGCCTTTGACAGGGTGCCTCACAAAAGGTTATTGTGGAAATTGCAGGTTGTTGGAGGTGTACATGGTAGGATGTTAAAATGGATGGAAAACTTTTTAATAGGAAGAGAAATGAGGACCACAATACGAGACGAATATTCACAGTGGAGGAGTGTGACGAGCGGAGTACCACAGGGATCAGTGTTGGGTCCGATAATGTTCCTACTTTATGTAAACGACATGCCAGAAAACTTGAATAGTCATATGAATATGTTTGCGGATGACGCTAAGATCATGAAGAAGGTCACCTGTATAGAAAGTTGTCAGGATCTTCAAAAGGACCTAGATGAGTTGCACAGATGGAGCCAAACCTGGAAAATGAGTTTCAATGCAGAAAAGTGTCATGTTTTGGAAGTGGGAACAAGTGAGATAAGGCCAAGCTGAGAGTACAAATTAGGAATTGAAATAATTGGCAAAACACGGCATGAGAAGGACCTTGGAGTGATAATACAAGATGATCTATCCCCGGAGAAGCATATTAACATGATCATTGGAGGAGCATATGGAATAATAACCAATATGAGAGTGGCATTTAACTATTTGGATGAAGACATTTTAAGAAAACTGATAATGACTATGATAAGACCAAGATTAGAATATGCAGCAGTGATATGGTCACCACATTTGAAAAAACATATAAACAAATTAGAGAAAGTCCAAAGGATAGCAACGAAGATGATCCCAAGATTGAAGGAGTTGACATATGAGGAAAGACTTAAGACACTACAACTGCCTACCTTGAAAGAGAGAAGGGATCGAGGCGACTTAATAACGATGTTCAAGGGAGTAAAAAGTTTGGAACGAGTAGATAGGGAAGATCTATTCGTGAGGCAGGTTTGCCAGGTCTGTCCTATTTAGGACAATCTGTCCTATTTGAGGAAGGGCTGTCCTATATATTTCGATTAAAAAAGGACAGCCCAAAACTGTCCTTTTCTGTCCTTTTTTGAGGTTCAGAATTTTGAATCCCTGAATGCAGCATTTCAAGCCTCAGATCCTGATCCTTCAAAGTTAATTCAAGAGCTTGAAGAATTGAGACATTTCCTGTTACAGCGTGTCTACAAAGATCCCCATGAAAGACAAAATCTTTGGTCGCCAACTGATGGGAAACTTGGGGAAAAGTTTGAATTTGATTTAAAGTGTAGTATCCAGAGAAGAAATTTGAAATCCAAAGACGATGCCATGATTTTGTAATTGAAGGAATAAATCAGCTTGACAAAAGAATTGACAACACAACCATGAAAATGAAGTACGTCAAATACCTAAGTCCTAATAAGTCCAGAAGGGGAGGTGTGGTGGAGTGGTCTTGCCACTGGCCTGGTAATCCAAAGGTCCCGGGTTCAAATCCCGATGTATCAATGGGAAGATATTATTGGGATGGAATTTGTGCTGTACCTGGTATCAGTGCATTACCACAAGCCCACCGAAACGTCAATAAAATACCCTCATTGTTCCCTGATTAAATAGCACTGTATGAATATTCCCATATTCAAAATATGCTATAGGGGTGCAATGCCTGGTGAGTTATCTGCTCAACAGGTGGCGTAGTGTGTGTGTAAGTGTGAGAGTCCGAGTGTAGGGGATGAGACAGTGAAGCACGGGAACGAGGTGGCTTCAGAGATGGGGTCGTTTCGGGCCATGAGTGAGCACCGTGCCTCATGTGAAGGCAAGATGGCAGGTGCTCGTTGTACTCTACGTGCTTCACATGTCTCACTCCCTAGACTGGAACAAGACCTCACGGGCTTCACTGTTCATTGTAAAGCGGTGAATGTTAAGGCTCTCAGCCTATGCCCGAGAGGAAGTAAGTTGGAATATAGAAAAAAAAAAAAAAAAAAAATTTTTTTTTGCCTGAGTCAAGTTAAACCACGATTCAATGACCTACCTTTTGAGAAGTTGGCAAAGGAGGAAAATTTTTATATATTGAAGGTTTCAAATCAGTGGGAACAAATCTCAATGAAAACTAATTGGCGAGAGGAATTTCCCAAATTCGAAATTCCAACAAATCCTGTAAAGTTTTGGGCAACGATAATCGATTATGAAAATGCATCTGGTGATAAATGTTACAGGGAATTAGCTACTCTTGCTCTCAATTCATATGCTATCCCATTAACCCTCTCCGACATATGACGCGATTTTGAGCCTATTAGGGATACTTTAAAACCTTTGTTATCATCAGGGGTATTTAGAAACCTTTAGTTTAGTTACTTCAACCTCTGCAGTTGTCTTTGAGTTAGCTGTGTTGAGCCTATTAGGGATACTTTAAAGCCTTTGTTATCATCAGGGGTATTTAGAAACCTTTAGTTTAGTTACTTCAACCTCTGCAGTTGTCTTTGAGTTAGCTGTGGGCAGAAAACTAATTTCGGAGAGGTAATTATAAGAGTGAGAGAACTATTTCTTATTGCTAATCTGGCAACCTCTGCGTCATATGAGTCTGAAAGGGTTAAGCACTGCATTTGTTGAAAGGGTGTTTTCCCATGTAACAAACGTGAAAACCAAAGCCAGAAATAAACTCAGTACAAGTTCTCTGGAGGCGATACTGAGGATAAGGTCACACATGTTTGTCCATGACATTTGCTGTCAGAATTTTAAAGTGAACGACAAAATGCTAAACCTCTTCACAAATGAAATGTACACAAGAGACAGATCTTCACAGTCTGAAAACACTCCAAAGCCATCCACCTCACCAGCTTCAACGTCTTCAACCTCTACCCCAAGGTTTGCCGAAGATTCAGAAGAAAATGAAGTCTGTTCCTTTGATGAAAATCCTCTCTATAGATTTTTAATGTTCTACAGTTCTACTACGGAAGGTAAGCTATGTTTTATCTTAGTCCCATTAACTCTCTCTCATATATATATATATATATATATATATATATGTATATATATTTTTTTTTTTTTTTTTTTTTTTTCTATATTCCAGCTTACTTCCTCTCGGGCATAGGCTGAGAGCCTTAACATCCACCACTTTACAATGAACAGTGAAGCCTGTGAGGTCTTGTTCCAGTCTAGGGAGTGAGACATGTGAAGCACGTAGAGTACAACGAGCACCTGCCATCTTGCCTTCACATGAGGCACGGTGCTCACTCATGGCCCGAAACGACCCCATCTCTGAAGCCACCTCGTTCCCGTGCTTCACTGTCTGACCCCCTACACTCGGACTCTCACACTTACACACACACAACGCCACCTGTTGAGCAGATAACTCACCATATATATATATATATATATATATTTAGTTTATAAATATCGGTTCGTCCCATTTTTAGTTTTTTAAAAATATATATATAAGTTTGTCCTATTTTTAGTGAAAATGTCCTATTCTTGGACCAACTCTGTCCTATTTTTCCCAGGAGCACCTGGCAACCCTGGCGTGAGGGATAATGGAAGGACAAGAGGGCACGAGTTTAAGCTGAGGAAGGGCAGATGTCGTAAGGACACAGAGAAATTCAGCTTCCCATATAGGAGTATAGAGACTTGGAACAACTTGGAGGAGGAGGTGGTTAGAGCGAGGAACATTAACATGTTCAAATCTAGGTTGGATAAAAGTAAATATGGAAATAGGGACAACATAAGCTATGATACGTTAGTCCAAAATACTGGGAACTGGGAATATCCATTACGATACTTGTCTAAGTAAAATGGATTGATTATAAAGTAACTAAGACAGGACAACACGAGCGCTGCTCAATTCCTGTAAACTACAAATAGGTAAATACACACACACACAAAAACACATACACAAACAATCACACACACACACACACACACACACACACACACACACACACACACACACACACACACACACAGACGCACACACACACACTAGGGGAGTGTTTTCTAAGCTTGATGGAGGTCTAGCGAGAAAACTAAGAAATAAAGAAATACTTGGGGGAAAAAAAAAAAAAAAAAAACCTGTCCGTCTCCCCCTAATGTTGACATCTAAATCGAATCAATATTATGATAATGTCAATGACAAATATACACAGTTAAGTGAACGTGTACATTTGCATATTCGTGTGCACTTATATAATGTGATGTGAATGTTAAGGGGAGGTTTTTAGTTGATTCCGTTAGACTTCCATCAAGCTTAAAATTACACCCCCTTGACCCCCTTTTAAGATAAATGTGTACATTTTTCGGTAGAAAAATGTCCCGGCCGAAGGCCGGTTCCCCTTAAATTACAGGCTCGCTATCGCTCGCCAGGAAAAAATCGACACCTAAATGGCACAAATGGTCTTAAAATTGACAGAAATGGGGCGGAAATTCTTAAAAATCACCAAACTAATGGGGCAAACGTCTTAAAATCTCGAAAGCAATGGGGCTAGACATGAGGGAGAAAGGGGTCGAGAAAAAAGTCCCTCAAGTGGAAATCTCCCCTTAAGGGGGGGGAGGGGTCACCGTTTTTTTTTATCTTTCTCTCCTTTTCTCTCTTTCCCTGGCTTGTATCCATTCGGCCCCATTCAGCCAACTGTTTTAAGATGTTTATCCCCATCCAGGTGTCAATATTTTCCTGGCGAGCGGTAGCGAGCCAGTATATATATTTTTTGTTTTGACAGCAAGCTAAATTTGTACATTTTTCGATAGAAATATTTCTCTGGCGAAGCCGGATTTCTCCATACAATGCTGGCTCGCTATCGTTCGCCAGGAAGATATCGACACCTGGATGGGGATAAACGTCTTAAAACAGTTGGCTGAATGGGGCCGAATGGATACAAGCCAGAGAAAGAGAGAAAATGAGAAAAAAAAAAAAAAAAAAAAAAAAAACTTAACATTTCCCGGCCCAAATAGGCCCCGTGGAGCGTGTCGAATAACAAACACCTGCACACACACACACACACACACACACAACAATTCCGCCTCCGAACAATAGCGGTCTTTCTATTCAATGCTATTTTTTCTTTGTCTTATCCTTCGTTCTCACTCGATAACTTTGTGAAATGCTTCCTCATATGTTCAAATGCTTCCTTAAGGGGAGGTTTTTAGTGTGTTTCCTAGACTTCCATCAAGCTTGAAATTACACCCCCTTGACCCCTTTTCAAGATAAATTTGTACATTTTTCGGTAGAAATATTTCCCGGCTTAAATTACAGGCTCGCTATCGCTCGCCAGGAAAAAATCGACACCTAACTGGGACGAAAGGTCTTAAAAGTGACATAAATGGGGTGAAACTTCTTAAAATCGCCAAACTAATGGGGCAAACATCTTAAAATCTCAAAAGCAATGGGGCTAGACATGAGAGAGAAAGGGGTCCAGAAAAAAGTCCCTCAAGTGGATATCTCCCCTTAACCCCTTCTGTACCGGGGACGTCTTGTTAACTTTATTCCGCTAAATAAGGACCTCGAGTAATTAACAGGCTTGGAACCATCTCCGTAACCCTTTTTACTACCACGGATCCTTCTGAAACTGCACAAAATCGTCTAAATCTAGGTAGAATATCGTGACAAAGACGTCTCCGGTACGGAAGGGGTTAACCCTTACTGGGTGACCGGTCAACTCAACCAGTAGACCATCTCAACCAGTACCAAATCAACCAATACGGTTAGGTTAGGTTAGGTTAGTACTATATTTTGGCACTGGTTTGGTTGGTCTGGGTTAATTTGGCACTGGTTGAAAGCTACTGGTTGAAATGGTCTACTGGTTGAGATGACATGGAACACCCTTACTGTACAGTCGCGCTAATAAGTGATGTCTCGGCACCCAATATGTTTTGATCAAGAATTGGTATCAGCAATATCTAAGCTTCATTTCTTCATATCGAGTGAAATATACAAACATGTTCCTACACTTACCCACCCTATTCAACATCTGACAGACATTAATACAGCACAGAGCAAGCCAAACGTAATGACAGCTGGGACATGACTTATTAGCGCGACCGTACAGTATCATATCGAGTGAAATATACAAACATGTTCCTACACTTACCCACCCTATTCAACATCTGACAGGCATTAATACAACACAGAGCAAGCCAAACGTAATGACAGCTGGGACATGACTTATTAGCGCGACTGTACACCAGGGACGTTATTGTCATCAGATTCTGGCAACTATTAGACTATTGTATTCAGCTTAGGAAGGACCTCTAGCCCTAATATGACTTCAATATATCTCAACCAACCCTTTTAACTACTTTAACTTGGCGGGTGCCCAACCCCGAAAGGGGTTGAAATAGGGGAGCTATCCCCCCCCCCCCAGCCAAAGGCGGCTTTCTAGGGCCTTTCCTAGCTGATGCTGAGAGGATTGGGTTCTAGTCATGTGGTGATGGGCTGGTCTATCAGAGTGAGAACTGAGCTATCTCTGCCATACCCATAGCTTACTCTGACTGTTCCTTTTACTTATATATTTTTTAGATCTCAAGTGACGGCGTCTCTTCTGTGGATTGACCTCCCAATTTACCAAGATTGGAAGCCAAAGCGTCACATTTTTCCTTTGCCCCTCAACTTTCTCTTCATAATTGCTGAGGGGCACAAGGCCCTGGGTGGGGCTTTGGTTTCCCGGACGTTTCCGCACCCTCCTCAGCTCCCCGCCATGGAGTGGCTTCGGTCACCCAGGCTTTATTGTGGTAAGCAGGGAGGGTTCTGTGGGGGCGCTCGGTTATGGCCTTAGCTTTGCTCGGGGTCTTGGGGCTGTTCGGCCAGGCAGCTTAGGGAACAACAACAACAACAACTACCACAGATCTTTCCTAAGCTGAATAATATCGTCAAAATACAGCTAGAATAAAATATAGCACACGTCGCTGGTACTCAAAGGGTTAAGGGGAGATGGTTCATATTTGGGTAGATTTTTTTTTTTTTTTTTTTTCTAATATATGCATTATTTTGTTTAGTTTCCTCCCTAGACCTTCATCAAACTAAAATAACCACCCCAGGATCCCCCTTCAAGATTATATTTGTACATTTTTCGGGAGAAAAATGTCTCGGCCGAAGGCCGGTTCCTTCTAAATTACAGAGAATCATGGGACAATATTATTATAAGATGTGCGTCAGAGAGAGAGAGAGAGAGAGAGAGAGAGAGAGAGATAGAGAGAGAGCGAGAGCGAGAGCGAGAGAGCGAGAGAGAGAGAGAGAGAGCGAGCGAGAGAGAGAGAGAGCGAGCGAGAGAGAGAGAGAGAGAGAAATATTACTATAAGATGTGCGTCAGAGAGAGAGAGAGAGAGCGAGAGAGAGAGAGAGAGAGAGAGAGAGAGAGAGAGAGAGCGAGAGAGCGAGCGAGAGAGAGAGAGAGAGCGAGAGAGCGAGATGACTACTACTATTATTAATGGTATACAGAAACCAGTAATCCGTGGGTGTTAATAAGAGAGAGTTGAGAGAGTTGAGAGACACACATGCTGGGAGGAACTAATATAAATATATATATATATACCTCGCCACCTTCACTACACTTAAGGGGAGGTTTTTAGTATGTTCTCTAGACCTCCATCAAAATTAAAATAACATCCCCTAGACCCCCTTCCAAGATAAATTTGTACATTTTTCGGTAGAAAAATGTCCCGGCCGAAGGCCGCTTACTCTTAAATTACAGGCTCGCTATCGCTCGCCAGGAAAAAATCGACACCTAAATGGCACGAAAGGTCTTAAAATTGACAGAAATGGGGTGAAAGTTCTTATAATTGCCAAACTAATGGGGCAAACGTCTTAAAATATCAAAAGCAATGGGGCTAAACATGAGGGAGAAAGGGGTTCAGAAAAAAATCCCTCAAGTGGAAATCTCCCCTTAACCTTTGGTCAGTTAAGGGGGTATCCCACTGTGCGACTTTTCGATGGCGAATGCCGCGCGACCGTGTTTTTTTTTCTATGTCCTAAAATTTGCAGCGAATAGGGTTTTTTCAGAAGCGAATGAAAGCGAAAAAGGTTGTCAGGTTGTCAGGTTGTCCTTAAATGTACCAAGCTATCACTACTACTACCGCAATCACTACTACCATCACTACTACTACTACCGCAATCACTACTACCATTACTACTAGTACTGCAATCACTACTACCATCACTACTATTACTACTGCAATCGCTACTATTACTACTGCAATCGCTACTATTACTACTGCAATCGCTACTATTACTACCATAATCACTATCATCATCACTACTGCTACGAAAGAATGTGTGTATTGTAGTTGCCCAGACTGCCTGGCCGCTCCAAATACTCGGTCCCCGAAGGGGCGTGGGTGAGATGAGGTCTATCTCTTAAGAGGGCAGCGAGGGAGGGGATCATCAGCCCATGGGCTTACACCCCCGGGCTAATGCGCCCACCGTCCGCAGCCCCCCTTACAGTGCCACCCAATCGGGCGATCTCACCAGCACCTAGAAGGAAAAGTAGTACAGGAAATGAGGCAGACAGAAACGGCAAAGGCTGGGTAGAGGATGCCAAACTTCACTCTGGATAGGACCAGACCTCACCCAAAGGAGCGGTAGTAAAATATAGTGATGTAAAGATTGATCTAAACTGTATGACAACTGGCACTAAAGGTCTTAATAGTCACAAAGAAATGGGCGAAAGTATTTAACATTTGAAAACTAATATAGTGGGGCAGATAACTGGAAAATCGTTCATTTCTGGAAACAAGCACCAAAATTGGCACACATACTCCTTGAGGATTGCTCTTTTGATAAAACCCGTTAGCCACCTAAAAATTCAAGATGGTGGCCATTTTTCAAGATGGCCACCATTGAATATTACATTTTGCAATAAAATCGCAAAGACTTGTCCTATTTGAATGATCTTGGTGTCAAAGCATACATTTTTCACTATGTAGAATCCGAATTTGGAACCATGGACTTACTCACTAGCTTCCTTGTACCATAATATCAGTCCTGGAATCATAATTAGGGTAAAAAGTGCCCATATCATAGGCACCATCAGTCCGATATATTATTGGATGTACATGTAGGCAGTAGGCCTATACTTGTTTGTCACTTATTGTCTTGCTGCCTGGATGAGTATATTACCGGTGGGTACTGGCTGAGTTTGCTGAAGACACCGGAAGCCTCATCACAAACATCCCAGGTTTGCCAAGCAGACTTCTTCCCTTTGCCATGGAATGCTGAAACGACATCGCAGCCAGTGAAGGCATGGAAGAAGAATATCCCTTTGCTCTTTTCTGCAACAGTGCAACACAAGTCATGTACAGGAACCCACCTCAGGTTCTGTCCTTGGCCAAAGCCAACCCACAACTGCTGCAGACCTAGCTCCTGAAGTGCCTGCAGAACACTGACTGCGATGACGACAACATCTGTGTCGCTGGCTTTGACCATGATGACTTTGCTGCCTGCTTCTGTTGCATGCCTGGCATGCACAAAGATCCGCGTGTCAGCTTCTTCATGACTGCACGGTGCCACCCCAGCCAGATTGATAGTGCGGTTGCTGACAGCATCTTCTTCCTTGGTCACAATGACCACATTTGGTGTGGCCACACGTACAATCTTATCAGCCAGAAAGTTGAACAGCTCGGCTTTGTTGTAATTTTCTCTCAGGAAGTTTCGCCAGTTTGAGGGAATTTTGCCCTTCCCTGTCACCCTGCGTCTCACCCCGCATCCTCGCTTTGATCTAGTTTCAGCTTTCAGACTAGATGGCCGGTAGACATCAAACACAATGTCTGTTCTCTTGTACTTGGTAGAGTATGCTTGTATTCTAGGAAGGACATCGAGCATTGCGTACTCTTCGAACGTCTTTGAACTCCGTGGGGGCAGACTGTTCACCAACGCTGCACCATCAATGATGATGGTGTCGGCGTCTGGCTCTGCCTCAGGGGTTGTAACTTGGCTCTGAAGAATGGTAGTGAGGTGGGATTTCTGACAGGTGTGGAGCTATCCACCATCACTGAGGGCAGCAGGATGTGACTGGTTCTCATGACGGAAGAACTCCTTCAAGTCACACTCTCTGCTCTGGCATGATAAGAACAGCTTGGAGAACAGTTGACAGTCTTCCTTCGGCACTTTTTGCTTTGAAGAGTCAACAGAGGCTGGTACCTGTTGGAAAAAGTCAACCAATTTCTTCTTGATTGGTTCATAGAAGGTGGATTCTTCTTCCCCTTCCAGTCCCTTCATAAACTCCTGGAAACGGACCTTGCCTTTCTCAAGGTGTATGCCAATCAGCTCGGCGGCAGTGTGGTGAGCAATATCCTTTGTATCAAGCGAGAGCAGGTCCCGACTCTCCTCCTGGAAAGGATTGCACATATCTGTCATGGCTTGTGAGAGCTTTTCTACTTTCTCAAGGAACACTCTTTGTGCTCGTTCTGTCTCCTCTGTCTCCTCGTGGCTGGTGTGTTCAGTACCCTCTTTGGTCCTACATGCTGCCTCATACTGTGCAACCAAGTGGCTGACTTGAGGACCAGCTATCATCCATCTTCTCAGTGCTGATGGGTCTTCAGTCACGCCGATCACACCCCCGTCTGCCTTGATGACAGCGTTGGCCTGCTCATGAGCTTGGTCAATAGCCATTGCTGAGAACTGTCGGCTTGATTTGTGTACAACAAAGTTTCCACTCTGGAACTCCTGAGCCAGCTGAGGATGCTTCTGTTCCAGGGTCACCATGTCTCTGTAGTGGATCGGAAGCCACCGTGCATAGTTTACATTGTTGTTGGCAAAGAAGTACGGTATCAGCTCAGCCAGTGACTGACAGTACAGGAAGAAGTTGGCTTCCCTGAATAATCGGATCAACAAGAGGATCACCAGTTCCATTGACAGCACCATATACCAGAAATGAAACTGGGGACTTTGCAGTTTGCGATGCTCACCAGGGATGTTAACTTTTGACATTCGGGCTATCGTACCAGACTACTAAAATTATCGTATTTCCCAGTAAATTATCGTATTTTCTAGGCTATAGCCTAATGTCCTAAGTGAAATATCATCCCTAGGCTAAGCCTATTCATTTCACTCCCATAACTGAATACAGTTGATATATACAGTAATTGCCAATTATGATAAATTATTATAGCCTACTGATCTCCCTTTTCACTCACCGGAACTCCTGGATGTGTGGGGCCTGTGGGATAGTAGGCCTATGCAAGGTGTGTCGAGACTGGGCCTGCTTGCTGCACTCAAATATGAATAGTTTTTTTAAATCCTACTGAAGGAGGCGGCGCATGCGTATTGATAGCCAGGCCACCACTTGAAGGCAAAGTTTGGTGGGCTACGGCCTCACTCATGGCCCGGCAGTACATAACCGTCACCGTCTCTCTCTCTCTCTCTCCTATTATACAAATTTAAGGGGAAAAAATCACTGGAGACAAAATTATCGTATTTTAGCGTACGATACATAACTTTGTATCGTACATCGTACACAGACCAAAAATATCGTACAAATACGATAATTATCGTACGGTTAACATCACTGATGCTCACACCAAGCTTCGAAGCTAGGCACCTCTTCGGGTTGTTCATCTGTCTCTTTCGAGTAGTCCGTGTGGGCTGCCTTCAGAAGCTTGTACAGACTGCATGCTGTTATCTGGTGCATCTGTCGTGTCCTAGTGATGCTCGAAGCTGTCAGAAATGAATCTGCTGTCCCAGGAGATGCTATCCCTGCCTCCAAGAGGTCTCCTGTCCAACCACTGTCCTGGAGTAGAGTTCCAATGGACTTCAGTGCCGCCATCTCAATATGCAAGCCTCCGAACATTATGACGAACTTATCCTCACCGTAGATTTCAGGCCAGCGCCACTGGACCTGCTTGGCTACTGCATATATTGGCTGATCAGCAGCAATGACTGGCACCTGACCGGGGTTCAGAAATGCCACTATCTCCTTGATCTTGTCCATCACATGCTTGACTGTAGCAACTGAGTGGGCCTGATCTCACAGCAGAGGCAAAAGTGATGTAATGCTGACCTCAAATGGCTTTCCTCTCTTCTGTGAAGCATGGTGGGCTGACCAAGTCACATCCACTGGCCCATCTGTCACAGTGACCTTCTCCAGCCACTCATACTCCATTGCCAGTTGTGGCCTTAGCAGACTGGTGTCTGGGTGTGTCACACCACTCTGGGGAGGAGAGGGTTTCTTCTTGGTGAAGAAGGCGGGCCGGACATTGGTGAAGGAGTCTGGAAGTTCTGGAACTGTCTTCACTTTCTCCTCTCCGAACTTCAGCTGTCCACGCTCTTCACCTTTGTCTTCTTTGGTTGGGTGCTGGAAAACAGAGACGCTGGTTCCATGGAAAGAAGTGGTCGCTGTCGTTGCAGTGGGATTGTGGTCTATGTTGTCCATGGCTGATGTGGTGAACAGCCCTTTTCGCAGAACTGGTGGACAGACCACCCTTATTAGACAGCATTTGGGACACTAAACTAATTATTCAGCTGATACTGAACCCCATGCTGAGTTTCACAGCAGCGGTGCCACCAGTGTGCCCTGGCTGTGGGTTGACATCCGCTCTGTTGAGCTACTACTCTACACCTTCCGCTGCAAGTCTCTCAACGTCCCCCCCCCCCCCCACCGCATCGGGTCATGTCCAGTTTGGAAGCCTTGTACAGGAAGATGCTACACATACTAAACCTCTAACACTACTACGATATACACTACCATGCATTTTAGCCGAGTCAGACGTAACATGAACCTCTAATTTAGCAGAATATTAGGATTCCGGGACTGATATTATGGTACAAGGAAGCTAGTGAGTAAGTCCATGGTTCCAAATTCGGATTCTACATAGTGAACAATGTATGATTTGACACCAAGATCATTCAAATAGGACAAGTCTTTGCGATTTTATTGCGAAATGCAATATTTCTGTATATTCAATGGCGGCCATCTTGAAAAATGGCCGCCATCTTGAATTTTTAGGTGGCTAACGGGTTTTATCAAAAGAGCAATCCCCAAGGAGTATGTGTGCCAAATTTGGTGCTTGTTTCCGGAAATGAACGATTCTCCTGAAATTTGCAGTTATCTGCTCCACTAATAGTCTAGAATAGAAGAAGGGGGCTCAGAAAAATACGAATACTTCCCCTTAACCTTCACCTTCGACTAATCACCATTGCTCTCTCTCTCTCTCACACTCTCTCTCTCTGACACACACTCACAGACACATACTCTCCCCCCCCCCCCCCTCTCTCTCTCTCTCTCACAACATTATTAATCAATATTTATCTTGTTTGTATCCTTCACGTACATGGCAGATCTAGATTAAGGACACGCACACACAGACACTCAAACACACACACATACATACGCAAACATACACACACACACACGCACGCACACCTGGATTATGGAGACACACACAAACACACACTCTCAAACACATACACACACACACATCCACTCACCCACACCCACACCCACCAACCCACACACACACACACTCACCCACACACAAACACACACACACCTGGATTAAGGAGACATACACGCACGCACACGCACACATCCACTCACCCACACACACCCACCAACCCACACACACTCACCCACCAACCCACACACACTCACCCACACGCCTTCGTTTCCGATGTCGCCAATTGGCTAAAATACAGACTACACACACATCCACAGCCATTCCAACAGTACATAAAATACTTAACATGCATTTCACGCAATACATTCTCAGTTAAGGAGGCGCGATAATAATGAGCTTAGCTCGCATTGCGTGGATTCCCCTTGACGAACAAGTAACTGAGTAACTGAGTAACACCTGGATTAAGGAGACATACACGCACGCACACGCACAAACACACACACATCCCCCCCCCCCCACACACACACATCCCCCCCCCCACACACACACATATCCCCCCCCCCCCACACACACACACATCCCCCCCCCACACACATCCCCCCCCCCCCCACACACACATATACCCCCCCACACACACACATCCCCCCCCCCACACACACACATCCCCCCCCCACACACATCCCCCCCCACACACACACATCCCCCCCCCACACACACACACATTGCTAACCCCTTCCTGTGTGTCGCAAGAAGTATCACGTCCACTCCAATTGGGATCAAACTACAAAAACAAAAACAAACAAAAAAAATCGTAAAGAAATAAAAGTGAGTTCTTCCTGGAGTTGCAAAATAGATTGATATATAGTTTAATGAAGACAAAAATGATTACAAGGAAGAAATTATAAGATATGAAAAAAATCGAAGGTTGGAGGCTAATAGAGATTTATAGATGTTAGAGATGATTTTATTTGGCCGGGAGAATGAGTGAGGGATTAAGGAGGGCGGGAGGGAGGGAGGGAAGGAGGGAGGGAGAAAGGAGGGCAAGGAAGGGAGGGAGGGAAGGAAGGAAGGAAAGAAGGAAGGCAGGAAAGAAAGAAGGAAGGAAGGAAGGAAGGAAAGAAGGAAGGAGAAAAAAAAGGGTTGGGGATTGGAAAGAAGGAAGGAAGGAAGGGTAGCAAAAGGAAGGAAGGAAGGATGGAAAAAAAGGATAAAATCGACACCTCAATGGAACGAGGAAAGGTTTAAAAATTGACAGAAATGGGTCGAAAATTCTTAAAAATCACCGAACTAATGGGGGCAAACGTCTTACAATCTCAAAAGCAATGAGGCTAAACATGAGGGAGAAAGGAGTCCAGAAAAAATGCTCTCAAGTGGAAATCTCCCCTTAACCCTTTCGGTACCGGGGACTCCTGATTATATTTTATTCTAGCCACTAATAGACGATTTTATTCGGCTTAGAAAAGACGTCTATGCGTTATAATTTTAAGGGGAGGTTTTTAGTGTGTTTCCTAGACCTCCATCAAGCTTGAAATTACACCCCCTTGACCCCCTTTCAAGATAAATTTGTAAATTTTTCGGTAGAAAAATGTCCCGGCCGAAGGCCGCTTCCTCTTAAATTACAGGCTCGCTATCGCTCGCCAGGAAAAAATCGACACGTATATGGCACGAAAGGTCTTAAAAATGACATAAATGGGGCGAAAGTTCTTAAAATCGTCAAACTAATGGGGCGAACGTCTTAAAATATAAAAAAGCAATGGGGCTAAACATGAGGAAGAAAGGGGTAAATAAAAAAATCCCTCAAGTGGAAATCTCCCCTTAATTAAAGGCTTGCAGCAGACTAGCTAAATGAATCCGCTTAGCTTCACCACACAACCTTCCTAAGCTTCGTAAAATCACCCCAATATTATCACCCACCAAATATATCAGACGTCGCTGGTACAGAAGGGGTTAAGGGAAGATGGGTCGGGTTTTTTTTTGAGGGGGTGTCTCTCCTTCGTTCCTTATGCTTAGCCCCATTAGTTTTGAGATTTTAAGACGTTTACCCCATTACTTTGTCGATTTTCAAACCTTTCGCCCCATTTGTTGTCAATATTAAGACCTTTCGTGCCATTTAGGTGTGTATTTCTTTCCTGGTCAACGATAGTGAGCCTGTAATTTTGGAAGAACCGGCCGGGAAATTTTTCTACCGGAAAATGTACAAATTAATCTAGAAGGGGGATCTAATGTTTTTTTTTTTTTTTTTTTTAAGTTTGATAGAGGTCTGTGGAGGAAACTAGCAAAATAATTAATATATTCAAACCATCGACCTAAAGTGAACTATCCCCATAATACTTCAGAGGCTATCATCCCTTCTGGGTTGTACTAGGGGAGGCTGGGTGGGGAGGGGAGGCTGGGTGGGGAGGGGAGGATGAGCAGGCTGGGTGGGGAGGGGAGGATGAGGAGGGGTGAGTGGGGAGGATGAGGGGTGGGTGGGGAGGGGAGGATGAGCAGGCTGGGTGGGGAGGGGAGGATGAAGAGGGGTGGGGAGGGGAGTAGGGGTAGGGAAGCGGGAGGGTAATTATTGTACTAGGGGTGCTGTGAGAGAGGGGAGGATGAAGAGGGGGTCGGGAGGGGAGGATGAAGAGGGGATGAGGAGGAGAGGGTGGGGAGGGGAAGAGGGGTAGGGAAGCGGGATGGTAATAATTGTACTAGGGAGTGGGGGGAGGAGGGGATGGGGGGGGAGGGTACTACAAGGCCACAGTCAACACAGGTCTTGCTCTATAAATGCCAAGGTGACCCCTCAGGGGGGGGGGGGGGGGTTAAGGGGGGGAGGCAGGGGGGTGTATTCTTAGAGGCTCAACAAAAGAGTACTCGTCTCTCTCTCTCTCTCTCTCTCTATCTTTTTTTTTTATATATATATATATATATATATATATATATATATATATATATATATATATATAATAGGGGCACAGAGCTCAAGAGATTAGCCCATCCAGTACCAGGGGCGTCTTTTCCATCATATTCTGGCAAATGTTAGACGATTTTTATCCAGCTTAGGAAGGACCTTTAGCAATAATATGGCTTCAAACTACCCCAACCAACCCTTTGAACTACCACAGTATAGATCCTTCCTAAGCTGCTTAACATAATCTCAGCACAGCTAGAATACAATATAACACACGTCGCTGGTACTGAAAGGGTTAAAGATAAATATATATATATAAAACTTAATTGCTGGCCAGAATGAAAGTCAGAGTGAAAAGTCAAGGAGACCCAATGGTGAGCCACTGAACAATAGTAACCTGTCTGCCCCACGTCACCTAATCCATTATGCATTATTTTAACCCTCTCCGACATATGACGCGATTTTGAGCCTATTGGGGATACTTTAAAGCCTTTGTTACCATCAGGGGTATTTAGAAACCTATAGTTTAGTTACTTCAAGCTCTACAGTTGTCTTTGAGTTAGCTGTGGGCAGAAAACTAATTTTGGAGAGGTAATTATAGGATGTGAGAGAACTCTATTTCTTATTGGTAATCTGGCAACCTCTGCGTCATATGTGCGTGAAAGGGTTAAGGGGAGGTGTTATTAGGTGTGTGTTCTTTAGACCTCCATCAAGTTTAAAATTACACCCTCTAGACCCTCTTTCAAGATAAATTTGTACATTTTTCGGTAGAAAAATGTCCCGGGCGAAGGCCGGTTCCTCTTAAATTACAGGCTCGCTATCGCTCGCCAAGAAAAACTCGACCCCTAAATGGCACGAAAGATCTTAAAATTGACGGAAATGGGGCAAAAGTTCTTAAAATCGAGAAACTAATGGGGCTAACATCTTAAAATCTCAAAAGCAAGGGGGCTAAACACGAGGGAGAAAGGGATCCAGAAAAAAATCCCTCAAGTGGAAATCTCCCCGGGGATGGTTCACTTTTTGGTCAATTTTTTTTCATTTATTTAATTAGTTTTCTAGTTTCCTCCCTAGACCTCCATCAAACTTAAAAAAAAAAAAAACATCCATTAGATCCCTCTTCTTGATTAATTTGTACATTTTTGCGGCCGGTTCTTCCAAAACTACGGGCTCACTATCGTTCGCCAGGAAAAAACATCGACACCTAAATAGCACAAAAGGTCTTAATATTGGCAATGGTAGAGAAGGCATTGGGTGGGCTCCCTTAATCAAGTGGAGATCTCCCTTAAGGGGCGATCTCCACTTGAGGGTTTTTTTTCTTGACCCCTTTCTCCCTCATGTTTAGCCCCATTGCTTTTGATATTATAAAACGTTTGCCCCATTAGTTTAGCGATTTTTAGAACTTTCACCCCATTTTAAGACCTTTCGTGCAATTCAGGTGTCGATTTTATCTTGGCGAGCGATAGCGAGCCTGTAATTTAAGAGGAACCGGCCTTCGGCCGGGAAATTTTTCTACCGAAAAATGTACAAATTTATCTTGAAAGGGGGTCTAGGGGGTGTAATGTTAAGCTTGATGGAAGTCTAGGGAACTAACTTAAGCTTGATGGAAGTGTTAAGCTTGATGGAAATGTTAAGCTTGATGGAAGTCTAGGGAACTAACTAAAAACCTCCCCTTAACAAGCACAAGCCCCTTAACCCCTTCAGTACCGACGACCTTCTTTTTCATCATATTCTGGTAACTATTAAAAAAAAAAAAAATCAGCTTAGGAAGGATCTGTGGTAGCTAGAGTCAAAAGGTTAATTGAACTTGAGATCGTGTGGACAGCCTCGATTCCCAGAGATCCTTTCTAAGCCACATACAATAGTCTTGATATTAGCAACAAAAAAAAGAAAAAAAGAGAGAGAGAGAGAGGAGGGGAGAGAGAAAAAGAGAGAGGAGGGGAGAGAGAGAGAGAGAGAAAGAGACAGAGAGAGAGAGAGAGAGGAGGGGAGAGAGAGAAAGAGAGATAGACAGAGAGAGAGTTTGGTAACGGTTCCTAGTGGTCAAAACCCCAATATAACTTTTCTAGCACTCTGCATATTCAACAAGTGAATAATGACGTGTACAGTGGCGCTAATAAGTCATGTCTCGGCACCAAGTATGTTTTGATCCATAATTGGTATCAGCAATATCTAAGCTTCATTTCTTCATATCGAGTGAAATATACAAACATGTTCCTACACTTACCCACCCTATTCAACATCTGACAGACATTAATACAGCACAGAGTAAGCCAAACGTAGTGACAGGTGGGCCATGACTTATTAGCGCGACCGTACAGTATCATATCGAGTGAAATATACAAACATGTTCCTACACTTACCCACCCTATTCAACATCTGACAGACATTAATACAGCACAGAGTAAGCCAAACGTAGTGACAGGTGGGCCATGACTTATTAGCGCGACCGTACATCAGGAAGCAATACACGTGTTTAGACCCCGACTGACCTTGATTTTTAATAAGGTCAATTGTTTTGTTTTAGCCTAATAGGTTATGCTACATGGTCACCTCCATTTTTTTTTTTTTATATATATGTACAGTATAATTTTATATATATACAGTATATATATATATATATATATATATATATATTATAATAATAATAATAATAGTTCTTAAAGCTAGCTCATGCTAAGCTAGCTAAGGATAGCTCAATAAGGCCGATTAGGCGTATTTCCATTGGGGTCCTGTACTACTACCCCATCCCTTTGCTCATGAGGGATGGTAACGACTCGGTGCTTGTGAAAAATCTTTAATGCGCCGAGCGTGGGCGCGAACCCGGGCCTTCTGGGTGGAAGTCCGAGACGCTAGTCACTACACCAAGCGAGCCGCTATAAAAAAAGATGGCGTTGAGTACAGTTTTGATTGACTCTTTTAATATGCTTACTATGGTATATATATATATATATATATATATATATATACAGTATATACAGTATTTATGGCTCTCTTTCACTATATCAACTTTGGGGGGACACTTGTTACAAGCAGCTTTGCCTTTTGTCGCCTTCATACACAAACGTTACTAACCCATATGTCCCCTACTAACTTCCTAGTCCTGCCACGGACATTAGTTCCAGGGCAGTAGTTCCCTTTCCAATGTTCCCTTACCCACTCTAAACCACTGTTTGGACACTTGATCCTCAGTGTTTTGGAGGACAAGCAGCCTAGAAGGGTCACTAGACCTGTTGTTGCTTGATTTCCTCTGTACTCCTTTGTACAAGGGGTAAAAACAGATCTGATAGAGGCCTAGGGGGAAAAAAAAATAAATTAAGTGTAAGTCAGCTAATTAACTAAGGTGACCCGGAAGTGACCTAACACGTCGATCCAAACCGTGACTTTGTCCACCAAGGCTTTATTATCGACTTAAAGGGAGATATCGACTTGAGGGATTTTGTTCTGGACCCCTTTCTCCTTCATCTTTAGCTTCATTGCTTGTGAGATTTTAAGACGGTCGCCCCATTAGTTTGGCGATTTTAAGAACATTCGCCCCATTTCTGTCAATTTTAAGACCTTTCCTGTCATTCAGGTGTCGATTTTTTCCTGGCGAGCGATAGCGAGCCTGTAATTTAAGAGGAACCGGCCTTCGGCCTGGACATTTTTCTACCGAAAAATTTACAAATTTATCTTGGAAGGGGGTCTAGGGAGCGTAATTTTAAGCTTGATGGAAGTTTAGGAAGGAAACTAAACACCTCCCCTTAAGGAGGGTAGTGCTTGGTTTTTGGTATTTCTGTCCTTTTCTCTCTTTCTGTGGCTTGTATCCATTGGGCCCCATTCAGCCTACTGTTTTAAGACGTTTATCCCCATCCAGGTGTCAATTTCTTCCTGGCGAGCGATAGCGAGCCAGCATTATATGAAGAAATCCGGCTTCGCCGGAGACATTTTTCTATCGAAAAATGTACAAATTTAGCCTGCTGTCAAACAAAAATAAAAAATATGCTGGCTCGCTACCGCTCACCAGTAAAAAATTAACACCTGGATGGGAATAAACGTCTTAAAACAGTAGGCTGAATGGGGCCGAATGGATACAAGCCAGAGAAAGAGAGAAAAGGAGAGAAATAACAAAAAGCAGGTCACCCCCCTTAATTAATTAAGGGGGATAGTGCTTGTTTTTTTTTGTTTTTTATATAATTATATATTGTTTTATTTTTCAGTTTTCTCGCTGGACCTCCATCAAGTTAAAAAAAAAAAAAATCTAGACCCTCTTCAAGATGAAATTGTACATTTTTCGGTAGCAAAATGTCTTGGCCGAAGACCGATTTCTCTTAAATTACAGGCTCGCTTTCGCTCGCCAGGAAAAAAATCGACACCTAACTGACAGGCAAATTCTTAATATTGACAAAGAAATGGGGCGAAAGGTCTTAAAATCGCCAAACTAATGGGGCGAAAGGTCTTAAAATCGCCAAACTAATGGGCCAAACGTATTATAATCGGAAAAATTATGGGGCTAAACATGAGGAAGAAGGGGGAAGTGACCTAACACGTAGATCCAAGCCGTGACTTTATCCACCAAGGCTTTAATGATCGCCTTATTAACCCTCTCCGACATATGACGCGATTTTGAGCCGATTAGGGATACTTTAAAGCCTTTGTTACCATCAGGGGTATTTAGAAACCTTTAGTTTAGTTACTTCAACCTCTGCAGTTGTCTTTGAGTTAGCTGTGTTGAGCCTATTGGGGATACTTTAAAGCCTTTGTTACCATCAGGGGTATTTAGCAACCTTTAGTTTAGTTACTTCAACCTCTGCAGTTGTCGTTGAGTTAGCTGTGTTGAGCCTATTAGGGATACTTTAAAGCCTTTGTTACCATCAGGGGTATTTACAAACCTTTAGTTTAGTTACTTCAACCTCTGCAGTTGTCGTTGAGTTAGCTGTGTTGAGCCTATTAGGGATACTTTAAAGCCTTTGTTACCATCAGGGGTATTTACAAACCTTTAGTTTAGTTACTTCAATCTCTGCAGTTGTCTTTGAGTTAGCTGTGGGCAGAAAACTAATTTTGGAGAGGTAATTATAAGAGTAAGAGAACTCTATTTATTATTGCTAATCTGTTTACCTCAGCGTCATATGAGTCTGAAGGGGTTAATAAACCTTGCCATTTCGATTGACTCTTGCTACTCTCAGGTATTGCCAAAATCACCGCGTTTCACCACGGGGGTAGCAGCGTTTTTGTTTTTCTCTCTTTGTTCATTGACCTTTAAGGGAGAGATTTCCACTTGCGGGCATTTTTTCTGGACCCCTTTCTCCCTCATGTCTAGCTCTAGCCCCATTGCTTTTGAGATTATAAGACGTTCGCCCCATTAGTTTGGCGATTTTAAGACCTTTCGCCCCATTTATGTCAATTTTAAGACTTTTCGTGCCATTTAGGTGACGATTTTTTCCTGGCGAGCGATAGCGAGCCTGTAATTTAAGGGGAACCGGCCTTTGGCCGGGAAATTTTTCTACCGAAAAATGTACACATTTATCTTGAAAGGTGGTCTAGGGGGTGTAATTTTAAACTTGATGGAGGTCTAGGGAGGAAACTAGAAGAATAATGAATACATGCAATAATGAAAACATGCAATAATGAATACATGCAATAATGAATACATGCAATAATGAATACATGCAATAATGAATACATGCAATAATGAAAACATGCAATAATGAATACATGCAATAATGAATACATGCAATAATGAAAACATGCAATAATGAATACATGCAATAATGAATACATGCAATAATGAATACATGCAATAATGAATACATGCAATAATGAAAACATGCAATAATGAATACATGCAATAATGAATACATGCAATAATGAATACATGCAATAATGAAAACATGCAATAATGAAAACATGCAATAATGAAAACATGCAATAATGAATACATGCAATAATGAATACATGCAATGAATACATGCAATAATGAATACATGCAATAATGAAAACATGCAATAATGAAAACATGCAATAATGAAAACATGCAATAATGAATACATGCAATAATGAAAACATGCAATAATGAAAACATGCAATAATGAATACATGCAATAATGAAAACATGCAATAATGAATACATGCAATAATGAATACATGCAATAATGAATACATGCAATAATGAATACATGCAATAATGAATACATGCAATAATGAATACATGCAATAATGAATACATGCAATAATGAAAACATGCAATAATGAAAACATGCAATAATGAAAACATGCAATAATGAATACATGCAATAATGAAAACATGCAATAATGAAAACATGCAATAATGAATACATGCAATAATGAAAACATGCAATAATGAATACATGCAATAATGAATACATGCAATAATGAATACATGCAATAATGAAAACATGCAATAATGAATACATGCAATAATGAATACATGCAATAATGAAAACATGCAATAATGAATACATGCAATAATGAATACATGCAATAATGAAAACATGCAATAATGAATACATGCAATAATGAATACATGCAATAATGAAAACATGCAATAATGAATACATGCAATAATGAATACATGCAATAATGAAAACATGCAATAATGAATACATGCAACATGCAAAAATGATAATAGTGTGAGTAATTAAATTCATAGCATAGTGTATGAGTCAGCTAATGAATGCTCTCTCGTAAGGTTGTCAAGGCAAAGGTCAATGAACAAACACGTTAATGGTGTATTAGTAGTAGTTAAGGGGAGGCAGACCCTGTTTCTGGGCCCCCTTCTCCCTAATGTTTAGCCCCAATAGTTTTGAGATTATAAGACGTTCGGCCCATTAGTTTGGCGATTTTAAGAATGTCCGCCTCATTCTTACGTTAATGGTGTAGTTAATAATAGTACTTATGCTATATATATATATATATATATATATACTATGCATTTATCTATCTATCTATCTATCTATCTATCTATCTATCTATCTATCTATATGCTCAGGCGGTCTAGGGGGTGTAATTTTAAACTCGATGGAGGTCTAGGGTACAAACTTTAAAAACAAAAGGATCTGTGGTAGTAAAAAGGGTCAAGCGAGATAGTTCGAAGCCTGTTAAGGGGAGATATCCACTTGAGGGACTTTTTTCTTGACCCCCTTTCTCCCTCATGTCTAGCCCCATTGCTTTTGAAATTTGAAGACGTTTCACCCATTAGTTTGGCGATTTTAAGACCTTTCGCCCCATTTATGTCAATTTTAAGACATTTCGTGCCATTTAGGTGTCGATTTTATCCTGGCGAGCGATAGCGAGCCTGTAATTTAAGAGTAACCGGCCTTTGGCCGGGACATTTTTCTACCGAAAAATGTACAAATTTATCTTGAAAGGGGTTCAAGGGGGTGAAATTTTAAGATTGCTGGAGGAGTAGGAAACAAACTGAAAACCTCCCCTTAATGGCTGGAGGCCCTTTATAAACGGAATAAAATCGTCTAACAGTAGCCAGAATAAAGTTAAGAATACCCGGTACGTCGCCGGTAAAGAAGAGGTTAAGGAAGCACTTTATTGACAACACTAAACATTACCAGAGATCCTTCCTAAACTGACTCACTCAACAAAGACAACACTAAACCTTACCAGAGATCCTTCCTAAACTGACTCACTCAACAAAGACAACACTAAACCTTACCAGAGATCCTTCCTAAACTGACTCACTCAACAAAGACAACACTAAACCTTACCAGAGATCCTTCCTAAACTGACTCACTCAACAAAGACAACACTAA
>CM064556.1:11793408-11933149 GCA_032716605.1 Paralithodes platypus
ATGTGTGTGTGATTTTGTGGGTTTTTTTCTGATGTGTTGTGATGTCCCTGTTCGGGCACTGTCTCGAGTCGGCCACCACCAAAAAAAAAAAAAAAAAAAAAAAAAAAAAAAAAAAAAAAAAAACAATAGGCCAGCAAAGTAAAAGAGGCTCTCTTCCTACCCTCCGCTCCCTCCGGCTAAAAAGACGTACCGGAAAGTAGGATGAACTGTAACCTTATGGAAGTTATGGGTCAGGAAATGCCCCAAAGGAGTTTTAATAGAATATAGAAAAAACAAACTAAGTCTGTAAGGGAATTTACATTTACATACCTGTTGATTCATTCAGAGATTTATATCGAATTACATAGATACACTGGCCACACAGACCTTACGATCCAAACGAGGTGGTCAGGACTTAATTCTAGTAGCGATGGCATATTCGATAGAAAAGGAAAGTTGAAGGAAAGGATAGAAAAGAAGAAAGAAAGAAAGAGAGAGAGAGAGAATGAGAGAAATTGAAATAGAAATAGTTTATTGAGCCCAAGAACATTATCTATCTATCTATCTATCTATCTATCTATCTATCTATCTATCTATCTATTGCCTGACGCCGTGATCCCCGAAGGGGTGGCCACGAACGAACCGCCCCCATGCACCTCTGTCCCCAGTCAGTCGACGGCCCTCCCCCCAACCAGCACCGCCCTCGTTCATGTACTTCCTCACTCCATCCTTCCACCTCATATTCGGTCTACTTCTCCCTCTCTGTCCCTCCACCTCGCTCTCGTACACCCTCTTAGTCATTCTCTCGCTCTCCATACTCACATACATACAAACATAATTATACCCAATATAATCATACACAAATTACTATCAAGCAGTCAATTCGCTCAATCCGCAGAGTCTCGGTATATTGCGTAGGCTTATTAGAGCTTAAGAGTTAAATGTATAATTAAATTTGCAATGGGTAAAACGGAAAAGGGATAAATCAAGAAACATATCAATGACACGGTTTCCGTCAGCAATCTAATCAAACATAATTGCATAAATACAATTTCCGAGACTCCGCTGACTACACGCGCCGACCGCATAATTATACAAATGGCAATTATTTTATTTAATCATACACCCATTTTTTCCACATTTATACACCTTCATTCATTCATAAGCTTACATCTTATATAGCATATTCACAGTCATCTCTTGCATCCACATAATTATGAAGAGTGCGAGTTACAAGGAAAAGTTAGTATCTCCGAGACCTTGCAGTCCATTCCGAGGAGATATTCGAAGTGGAAGGAGAGACACTGTTTAGTGCACTACACTCATTACAGAGTGTGCAAAATACTATCTACTCTCTTCTTGAACTGCTCTACTGAAGAACTGCTTACAACTTCGGCGAGAAGTTTGTTCCAGGTAGAACTGATCTTCTATGTGAAAACATTTCCACAACTACTAGTGCTAAACCTTTTCAATTCTAATTTTCAGCCATTGTTGCGTGTTTGCTATAATCCACATTGTCAAACCCATTAAGAATTTTTAAAAACTTCAATGAGCTGACCTCATAGTCTGCGTGTCTCCAGCGGAAAGAGATCAAGAGTTCTCAATCGGTCCTCATAGCTCAGTCTTCTAAGCGATGGAATAAGCTTTGTAGCTCTAGCTTGTACTCTTTCCAGTGTTCTATATTTTTCATGAGAGAGAGAGAGAGAGAGAGAGAGAGAGAGAGAGAGAGAGAGAGAGAGAGAGAGAGAGAGAGAGAGAGAGAGATGCAGGAAGAGATATCAACTAAGACCGGAAACACAGCACCAGAACCAACAAAAACAATAACCTTGAGCCAGGATTCTTGCCAAGACTCGTAAAAAGTAAACAACACTCGGGTGAACTAGGCGCTCGGTGACATTTCGGCCCCCAGATGTTGAGGGTATATAAGGGGCAGGCTGGGTGGAAAGCAGCATCAGTCTCTCTTCAACTCTACAACCATGAGGATCTTCGTAAGTTGAAGGGGGCAGTGAGGGGTGTGTGAAATGAGGAAAAAGAATATAGTTTTCACTCGGTCTGAATAAATGGAGGCGAGCCGTTTCCAAGGTGTGGTGGGGAAGCCTGTCACCGCTAACTGAAGAAATGAGAACAGTGTGAGGAAGTGAGGACAAACGTTGAGGAAGGAATGTGAGTGACTGGAATGAAGTGAAGAAACGTACAACCATTCGATGCAGGAGTACTCACGAGTATCTAACTTACTTTTGTCTTAGGCTTGGAAGTTTGTATTATAAATGCTTAGGAGAAGATGTCCACCATTAGAGTGTTCATCTTTACCATTACCCTGAAAGACATACTGTTTATATTGTCTGAACGAGAAAGAGAGAGAGAAAGAGGCTGTTTATAGCCTTTTAGATCCGATCTCTCAACACGCTGAAAACTGGAAGTCTTATTCCAGATGACGAGTTATACATACCGGCTCGACGCACTCTAGACTTACTTTATAGAGTAGCGATGTCTTGGCTGTTTGTCAGTTTTAGTTCGGTGTTTAATATAAGTAAGTGATATGCCATACACTACCTAAATTTTAATTATACAGTTTCAGTACTAGATATGAGTGTGTGTGTGTGTGTGTGTGTGTGTGTGTGTGTGTGTGTGTGTTAATTTACTTCAGTATAGGGTGAAAGTTAAAATTACTAATCTAACGCAGTCTGGTCTACTTGCTCCAGTTTCCATTAAAGAAAGATTGTTTTTAATAATTTGCTTTAATTACTTATTACACGTAAGCAAAGAATGATCCTCTCTTTGCAGCAAAGTTCTCGATACTCATATATATATATATATATATATATATATTGACATAAGTGAATATATGATTTCTTGATATCTAGTAGCGTATATCATAGTTCATATTATAAGCCTTGCCAAGATAGAGGCATGATAGTTACTTGCACTGTTAAGATGAGATAATAAGTATTATATATGAGATAATATAGGTACCGTAATTGTGTATGTTAATTATGAAGTCAATAAGCGGGTGTGCTCACTATGCAAGTCTCTATTTATGAACCTTAGTAAGTATGCAACTCTGCATTCACAACGCACCTCTATATGCACTGTACAACTCTGCATTCACAACGCACCTCTATATGCACTGTACAACTCTGCATTCACAACGCACCTCTATATGCACTGTACAACTCTGCATTCACAACGCACCTCTATATGCACTGTACAACTCTGCATTCACAACGCACCTCTATATGCACTGTACAACTCTGCATTCACAACGCACCTCTATATGCACTGTACAACTCTGCATTCACACGCACTGCACTCTGCATTCACAACGCACCTCTATATGCACTGTACAACTCTGCATTCACAACGCACCTCTATATGCACTGTACAACTCTGCATTCACAACGCACCTCTATATGCACTGTACAACTCTGCATTCACAACGCACCTCTATATGCACTGTACAACTCTGCATTCACAAACGCACCTCTATATGCACTGTACAACTCTGCATTCACAACGCACCTCTATATGCACTGTACAACTCTGCATTCACAACGCACCTCTATATGCACTGTACAACTCTGCATTCACAACGCACCTCTATATGCACTGTACAACTCTGCATTCACAACGCACCTCTATATGCACTGTACAACTCTGCATTCACAAACGCACCTCTTTATGCACTCTGCATTCATCTATATGCACTGTACAACTCTGCATTCACAACGCACTCTATTCGCACCTCTATACTGACACTCTGCATTCACAACGCACCTCTATATGCACTGTACAACTCTGCACACGCACCGCACCCTCTATTGCACTCATTTTCACACGTCACACTGTACAACTCTGCATTCACAACGCACCTCTATATGCACTGTACAACTGTGCATTCACAACGCACCTCTATATGCACTGTACAACTCTGCATTCACAACGCACCTCTATATGCACTGTACAACTCTGCATTCACAACGCACCTCTATATGCACTGTACAACTCTGCATTCACAACGCACCTCTATATGCACTGTACAACTCTGCATTCACAACGCACCTCTATATGCACTGTACAACTCTGCATTCACAACGCACCTCTATATGCACTGTACAACTCTGCATTCACAACGCACCTCTATATGCACTGTACAACTCTGCATTCACAACGCACCTCTATATGCACTGTACAACTCTGCATTCACAACGCACCTCTTTATTCACTGTACAACTCTGCATTCACAACGCACCTCTATATGCACTGTACAACTGTGTTTCACAACACCTCTATATGCACTCTACAACCCTAAATTCACTCTAAAGCTATGTGATTCTACAACCCTACATTCACTCTAAAGCTCTGTGACTCTACAACCCTATATTCACTCTAAAGCTCTGTGACTACGACCCTACATTCACTCTAAAGCTCTGTGACTCTACAACCCTACATTCACTCTAAAGCTCTGTGACTCTACAACCCTACATTCACTCTAAAGCTATGTGACTCTACAACCCTACATTCACTCTAAAGCTGTGATTCTACAACCCTACATTCACTCTAAAGCTCTATGACTCTACAACCCTACATTCACTCTAAAGCTCTGTGACTCTACAACCCTACATTCACTCTAAAGCTCTGTGACTCTACAACCCTACATTCACTCTAAAGCTCTGTGACTCTACAACCCTACATTCACTCTAAAGCTCTGTGACTCTACAACCCTACATTCACTCTAAAGCTATGTGACTCTACAACCCTACATTCACTCTAAAGCTCTGTGATTCTACAACCCTACATTCACTCTAAAGCTGTGACTCTACAACCCTACATTCACTCTAAAGCTGTGACTCTACAACCCTACATTCACTCTAAAGCTATGTGACTCTACAACCCTACATTCACTCTAAAGCTATGTGACTCTACGACCCTACATTCACTCTAAAGCTATGTGACTCTACAACCCTACATTCACTCTAAAGCTATGTGACTCTACAACCCTACATTCACTCTAAAGCTCTGTGACTCTACAACCCTACATTCACTCTAAAGCTGTGACTCTACAACCCTACATTCACTCTAAAGCTATGTGACTCTACAACCCTACATTCACTCTAAAGCTATGTGACTCTACAACCCTACATTCACTCTAAAGCTATGTGACTCTACAACCCTACATTCACTCTAAAGCTATGTGACTCTACAACCCTACATTCACTCTAAAGCTATGTGACTCTACAACCCTACATTCACTCTAAAGCTGTGACTCTACAACCCTACATTCACTCTAAAGCTATGTGACTACAACCCTACATTCACTCTAAAGCTCTATGACTCTATAACCCTACATTCACTCTAAAGCTATGTGACTCTACCACCCTACATTCACTCTAAAGCTATGTGACTCTACAACCCTACATTCACTCTAAAGCTATGCGACTCTACAACCCTACATTCACTCTAAAGCTATGCGACTCTACAACCCTACATTCACTCTAAAGCTCTGTCATCACTTCCACATTCACTCTAAATCTTACATTTACACTACACCTCTCCATTGACTGTACGTCCATCTATGTTTATGTTTTTTCCACCAACCAACTTCACCTCTAAACTCAATTAATGAAATCAACAAATACATGTGGCACTCCAAGGACTCGAACCTAGGATACTCACACCTAAAATCCGCTCACTTATTATTCCAGGTTTGTGTATTGGTGGTGGTGGGAGTAGCCTCTGCCCAAACCGCTGGTGAGGCTAAGTCGGTGTCCAGTGCTGCTGCTGCCGGTACAGCCGCCCCTGTACGGCCTACTAACCCATACGGTGCAGCCTTCTACGGTCCCGGCCTCAACAATCCCGCTGCTCAACAACCTGATCCCATTCAGATCCAAAATGCTCAGCGTTTACTCGCCGGCAAACCAGAGTACCGTGTGGTGAGTACAGTATAATACATCTTGCTTTCTGTCTATCTCTATCTATTGCTATAGTCTATTCGCTGTAAGTAGGCGATAAATCATGACCTCTATCCTCTGTAACTCAAAAAGTGCTAGAGCAAATTGGTTGTAAATTTCCACATCTGTTCCTTGACTGACTCCTAAAAAGGTAGAAAATTAGCTCGATTACTCTAGTCATTTTAAAGTTACAGAAGTTAGAGGTCAAGATTTATCGCCTACTTACAGCGAATAGACTATAGATTCCTCAATCCCCAAGTAGGTGGCCACAAATGAATCGCCTCTTCCCTCTTCCCACCCAACTTCTATACCTCCTTCACTCTCAGCGGTCAAGATAACTCTGTACCACAATTGATTCTTACAGGACCTCCTTAAGCTGAAGAAAGTTTGTCTGATAACCAAAGATAAAATAGAAAACGAAGAAAGTTTGATAACCAAAGATGAAATAGAAAACGGAGTCCTCGTGTGAAGGGGTTACTACTATATTACACTCCTAACATAAACTTTTCCAACCTCACATAATTCCTTTACCAAGCCAACCTACCGTGTGTTAGTTAAAGGGGTAGGCTTTATTTAATTGTTTATAGCTAGGGTTGGGTGTGAGAGGAATCTGCCTTATGTGGGCCAATCGGCTTTCTGCAGACTCCCATTTTCTTATGTTCTTATGAATATATTATTGTCTTTAGTTTCCTCCCTAGATCTTCATCAACCTTAAAAAAATACCCCCAACACGATAAACTTGTACATTTTTCGGTAGAAAAAATTTCCAGGCCAAAAGGCCGATTACTCCAAAATTACAGGCTCAATATCGCTCTAAAAAACTGGGACTCCTGTACAGAGTTCGAGAATTCTTCACTGACGAGCAGTTGGCCGTGATATATAAAAGTCATGTGCGTTCTCAGATGGATTACTGTTCACCTCTGTGGGGTGGAAGTGGAGTGGTTGCATTGAGGCAGTTGGACAAAATTCAAAATAAAGCTATTAGATTAATCAATAACCCTGCAATCACACAGGACCTTCCTACATTATCCATACGAAGAAACGTTGCATCCCTTGCATTATTCTACAGATATTTTCACAGCAATTGTTCCGAGGAACTTGCTTCAATTGTGCCGCCTCTCCACATCTTTCCCCGTAGAACTAGGGCAGCTGAGAGCGCCCATGAATTTACACTTTCTCCTCCACAATGCAGAATTTCTGCTTATCAGAATTCATTTATCCCCAGAGCTACTACTCTTTGGAATTCACTTCCCTCGAATTGCTTTCCACAAACTTACAATCTACAAATGTTTAAATCCAGTTGTTACAAACATTTTATGAATGGAGGATGCCTTTAGGCACATGGACCTTTTTGTTTTATCTGTGTTTTTCCTTCCTCCGTTCATTGTCTCTTAAAAAAAAAAAAAAAAAAAAAAAAAAAAAAAAAATCAACACCTAAATAGCACGAAAGGTCTTGATATTGATTAAGAAATGAGACAAATGGCCTTAAAATCTACAGGCTAAACGGGCGAACGTCGTAACCTCTCAAAACTAGGCCTAATGGAGCTAAACATAAGGGAGAAGGGGGTCCAGAAAATACAGTACAACTACCTCCCCTTTAAGTACTCCTTGTTCCCATCTCAGGTGCTGCTTCATTACAGCCAATGCGAAAACTGCACATCTACTTTATCATTATTATTATTAGTATTACCCTCTGGTTCCTTGCAGCGTGTGGGAGTGGTAGGACGCCTGACCATCACAGACAGGTTTGGTCAGAGGATTGAGCGCGTGATCAACAATTTCGGCTTGGACGTCACCGACCAATTCCGCCCCACCGCCCTCCAGGAGCACGCGCTGGAGCTTGAGGAACAGCGGGAGGAAATCGAGCAGGAGTTCCGTGAGAAGCAGCAGAAGACCCAACTGCGCCAGACATTCATCCAGACCCAGCAGCAGGAAGAAGCCCTCATTAGGATGTTCCGTACTAACCCCACTGCCTTCAACCACCTCCTTACCGCTGGTGGCGCTGCTGGAGGTGCTGGTGCTGCTGCCCATGCAGTGTAAGCAGTTTCATCATCTCCTTCACCCATCAAGACCTGCGCCTCTGTTCCGGCAACTTCACACATTGTCTTGCCGCTTCCTGACTGTCCGACCTTTCTGAATTATCTCAGTATCCGTGTCGCCTTCCTTCATTCCTTCTCCTTAACTTATCCATTCATTACTCTTCTCAACGCCAGGTCTCAGTGTAAGTAAGTCACTATGTAAAGACTTTAACTTATTAAATACATAGAATTATCAAAGATATGTCCTTTCTTCTCTCCCCGCAATATTGTAGTATTGTAATGACCATGTGTGTATGTCTGTGTGTGTGCGACAGTATTGATGATGGTGTTTGTTTATGGTAGTAGTACTGATGGTGGTGGTGGTGGTGATCTGTAGTAATGAATTACTAATGATGATGGTGATTATGGTAGTGATGGTGGTTGTGGTAGTAGTAGTGATGATAGAGATGCTAGGTCTCATTGGCTTGAAGTAAGTCAGCCCAGACAGGGGCCTATATTTGAACTTCACAAAAGAGCAAAGGCTAGGACCAAATATGCCATTAGATTTATTAAGCAAAATTAAAACCAATTAAGGAAGGAAGCCCTTGCAAAGAGTCTGGCAGAAAAGGATACTAACTGTTTTTGGAAGGACATCAGATCCATGCAAAATTGTAACACACCATTACCTGTCAGTGTTGAGGGGGTTACGGGTGAAGAGAACATTGCTGACTTATGGAAAACTCATTTTAAGGAACTACTTAACAGTGTAAACCAAAGGTCTACTAATGGTGCAATTCAATATGTGAAAGATAGTAATTATGAAGACATTAAAGTGACTGAAAGTGATCTTGAGAATGCCATAAGAAAACTTAACCTAAACAAAGCTTGTGGGCTGGATGGTATATATGCAGAACATCTTAAATATGCAGATAAGTTGTTAATAGATAAACTTAGTTCTTGCATCACCAGTCTATTTACGCATGGTGTCCTGCCGGAGTCTATGATATCCGTAATACTTGTTCCTGTCATTAAAGATAAATCAGGTAAAATTACAGCTAAAGACAACTACCGCCCAGTAGCACTTGCTAGTGTGGGGAGTAAGGTAGTTGAAATGATATTGCTAGAAAGAATGTCTGCATATATTGTCCCCAGCAGCAATCAGTTTGGCTTTAAGAAAAATCACGGCACAGACCAATGCATATATGTGCTGAAAGAAGTGATTGATACATACAACAAACTAAATAGCTCAATTTTCTCTTGTTTTCTTGATGCAAGTAAGGCTTTTGATAGGGTGTGTCACAAAACCTTATTTGAAAAATTAGTTAACAGGGGAGTGCCTAGCTATATTGTTAGGATACTTATTTTCTGGTATGCAAATCAAAAAATGTGTGTAAGATGGGGCAACATCCTGTCAGGCTCTTTCGCCGTAACCAATGGTGTTAGGCAGGGGGGGATATTGTCTCTGTATCTTTTCAACATCTACATGGATGATCTTAGTCTGGAGCTGAACAAGAGACTCGCACTGGGTGCTGCATTGGCAGCACCATTGTAAATCATCTCATGTATGATGATGACCTAGCCTTAATCGCGCCCTCTGGAGCAGGACTGGATAAATTATTAAGAGTATTGAAAAATTTGGAATCGAACATTCAGTCAAATTTAATCCTATAAAGAGCAATATCATAATATTTAAATCTAACCTTCTATTGAAATCAAAGCTACCTAAATTTCATTTGTATGAAGAAATTATAGAAGTAAGTAAAGTAAAGTATCTAGGACATTATATTTCAAGTGATCGCTCAGATGATGAGGATATGGGTCGTCAGCGAAGGCAACTTTACATGCAGGGAAATACAATATTAAGAAAATTTCATATGTGCACATGGGATACAAAAATAACATTGTTCAACTCCTACTGCTCACCAATGTATACAGCACAACTATGGTGGAACTATAAAAAAATGACAGTGAATAGACTAAGTATCTCATATCACAATATCATGAAAATGTTTCTGGGGCTCTCAAAATATGAGAGTACAAGTACGCTATGTGCCTATATGAACTTACACTGTTACCAATCACTCATTAGAAAGCTAACATATAAATTCATTCAGCGCCTTAACACTTCTGAGAACAGTATCATTAAAATGCTACAAACTCCAAGCATAGTGTACACCTCTAGGATCCAGGCACACTGGAGGAAGTTGCTATATTTAACCTTAAGTAATGATTTCAGGTCTGCTACTCTACAGAATTAGCATACCGGTACTGATCCTCATAGTGCAGTACAGTACCGATATTCCTATACTGTACTGTAGCAACATACTGTACCGGAAGCTAAATGATGTGAGGCATGGTACTGTACACAATTAGGACAGTGGTTTTGGTAACACAGTAGTTTGATGACCACTGTTTTTGGTTAAGGCAGTGCTGTGAACTACATGATAGCAAGCTGGGTATTATTTAATTTCTTTTTATTTTATGTAGCCTATGTACAGTAGCTTATATATATTTATGTTACTGTAAGGTATATATGGACCCCAGTATGGTCCCCTCTGTACTGTGTGAGTCTGAAATAAAGTATTATTATTATTATTATTATTATTATTAGTACTCAGTAGTAGTAATGGTGGTACTGGTAGTGATTGAGGAGGTGATGATCATGATAGCTATAGTAGTAGCAGCGATGATGGTGACAGTAATAGGAGCGATGGTGACAGTAGTAGTGATAATGATACTAGTAGTGATGATGGTGATAGTAGCTGTTACGATAGACAAAACAAATTAATATTAACCCTTTCACGCACATATGACGCAGAGGTTGCCAGATTAGCAATACAAAATAGAGTTCTCTCTCTTATAATTACCTCTCCAAAATTAGTTTTCTGCCCACAGCTAACTCAAAGACAACTGCAGAGGTTGAAGTAACTAAACTAAAGGTTTCTAAATACCCCTGATGGTAACAAAGGCTTTAAAGTATCCCTAATAGGCTCAACATCGCGTCATATGTCGGAGAGGGTTAAGTGGATTCTTGTAAAGGGGAGACACCATGAGTTCGATACACATATACAATACAAACACGTACAGTCGCGCTAATAAGTCATGTCTCGGCACCAAGTATATTTTGATCAATAATTAGTATCAGCAATATCTAAGCTTCATTTCTTCATATCGAGTGAAATATACAAACATGTTCCTACACTTACCCTCTCTATTCAACATCTGACAGACATTAATACAGCACACATCGAGCAAAACGTAATGACAGCTGGGACATGACTTATTAGCGCGACCGTACATGGCGAGTTACCGGTATACAAATAGTACAGTTGGCCAAAATAAGTGATGTCGCTGAACCAAGTAAATTTCGATCAATAACTGGTATCAGCATTACCTAAGATTTAATTCATAGTTTCGAGTGAGATATACAAACATGTTCCTATCTTTACACACCCTATTCAACATCTGACAGACATTAATACAGGCACAGCACAAAGCGAGCAATAGGTAATGACAGCGGAGAAATGACTTCTTTGGTCAACCGTACAAGACAAAGTTATATTTACACACTCGTTATATCATTCAAATTGAGATGTTGCACATAAATTACTAGTCAATTATCACAAGTAGGCTAATACTGCAATCTTCACTGTATATACGTTTGGCGGGTAATTACGCGAGTTCTTAGACTTTGATTAATATTAACATTGAATCTGGATTTGGGATATGAATGGAAATATATCAGTATGCGAGTTCTTAGACTCTGGTAAACATTTATGATACGTAGAACAATACTTATATTATCCAATTACACAATTATATATCATGGAAATGGTCTCACTAATAGAATAGTCTGGTTTCTTGAGACTATATATTTCCAACATCGTTCTTAACAAGTTAACACCAATAACACCCCAAATTAAATTAATGAAAGTATTACACAATTTATCTTAGTTTGACCCGCATCTTAACTGAATGTTCGTTTTCTCTCTTGACTTCTCGACAGCGTAGGACGGGTAACTTATCAAAATTATTTTAGTGAATAATATCATGTCGGATGTGATTTTTAAAAAACTTCAATGAGCTGACCTCGTAGTCTGCGTGTCTCCAGCGGAAAGAGATCAAGAGTTCTCAATCGGTCCTCATAGCTCAGTCTTCTAAGCGATGGAATAAGCTTTGTAGCTCTAGCTTGTACTCTTTCCAGTGTTCTATATTTTGCATGAGAGAGAGAGAGACAGAGACAGAGACAGAGAGAGAGAGAGAGATGCAGGAAGAGATATCGACTAAGACCGGAAACACAGTACCAGAACCAACAAAAACAATAACCTTGTCGGGAATTTAGATAAAGAGGTTAAATTGCATATCACTGGTACATGAAGTATCCCAACAAATAGTTATAATATAATTACCAACGACGTAGTCGATGGGTGTAATCCAGTCCCCCACACACGGCTAATTCAATTGCACGACATGTAGGAATGTTCACATAATACAATATCGATACAATGAACTTAGCTTAGAGGACTGGTGATGTAGGACTGTTGTTATAGATTAGTATTTGTAGCACATGGTGAACTGTGGGTTGAGTCAGAGCCGGGGGGGAAGATGTTGGCTGTATGGTGTTGATGGAGAGACTAAAGGGCCGGCGTCCGATCGCTTCGCAAAATTACATAATTATGGCTGCCGGCTCATAATAATTATAACCTATAACTTGGGTTCATGATACATCTAGAGCTGATGTAGATATTTATACATTACAGTTAATATTTAACCTATACTTAAGAATAAACTACAATACACAAAGAACCAGCAGAAATCGTACATGCAATACGATACCGCCAAATTCAAATGTCCTATTGGACCTAAACCTGTCGGGATCATTAACCTATTCCCGACAAACCTTGAGCCAGGATTCTTGCCAAGACTCGTAAAAAGTAAACAACACTGGGGTGAAATCGGCGCTTGGTGACATTTCGGCCCCCAGAGGTTGAGGGTATATAAGGGGCAGGCTGGGTGGAAGCAGCATCAGTCTCTTCAACTCTACAACCATGAGGATCTTCGTAAGTTGAAGGGGGCAGTGAGGGGTGTGTGAAATTAGTAAAGAATATGGTTTTCACTCGGTCTGAATAAATGGAGGCGAGCCGTTTACAAGGTGTGGTGGGGAAGCCTGCCACCGCTAACTGAAGAAATGAGAACAGTGTGAGGAAGTGAGGACAAACGTTGAGGAAGGAATGGGAGTGACTGGAATGAAGTGAAGAAAACGTACAACCATTCGGTGCAGGAGTACTCACTATAGTCTGTTTATTATAGGTTGGGCAGAAATCGTAATCTCTAACCTCTTATAACTAAAAAAGGACTAGAGTAATCGAGCTAATATTTCAATCACATATTATGAAGACTTGGCTAGGGAATAGGTGTGGAAATTGACAGCTCATTTACTCTAGCCCTTTTTGAGTTAAAGAGGTTAGTGGTTACGATTTCTGCCCAACCTAGAATGAACGGACTATAGTATCTAACTTCCTTTTGTCTTAGGCTTGGAAGTTTGTATTATAAATGCTTAGAAGAAGATGTCCACCATTAGTGTTCATCTTTACCATTACCCTGAAAGACATACTGTTTATATTGTCTGAACGAGAAAGAGGCTGTTAATTTATAGCCTTTTAGATCCGATCTCTCAACACACTGAAAACTGGAAGTCTTATTCCAGATGACGAGTTATACATACCGGCTCGACGCACTCTAGACTTATTTTATAGAGTATAGCGATGTCTTGGCTGTTTGTCAGTTTTAGTTCGGTGTTTAATATAAGTAAGTGATATGCCATACACTACCCAAATTTTAATTATATAGTTTCAGTACTAGATATGAGTGTGTGTGTGTGTGTACTTACTCTAGTTGTACTTACTCTAGTTGTATTGCGGGAGTGAGCATGCTCGTTATTTCCCGCCTCCTATATGTGTAGGTGTTATATGAATCGTTGGAATGGCTGTGGATGTGTGTGTAGTCTGTATTTTTAGCCAATTGGCGACATCGGAAACGAAGGCTTAGGATGGATCTGTATGGTACCATTCTCACTATAGACGGTACCGTCTCACCCGAAGGCTTAGGTAGCCATCAGCTTAGGTGAACCATATGATACCCATCTCGCCTTGTACCATTTTTGCCAACCCCAGATGGGACGTCACAACGTCGTCCACTTATTCCAGGTACCTATTTACAGCTAGGTGAACTGAGGCTAACACATGAAAGGAGACAAGCCCAATTTGTCTCCGCCTGGCCGGGGATTGAACCCCCGACCCCTCGTGTGTGAGACGAGAGCTCTACCTACAAGGCTACGGGCTGTGTTATGTGTGTGTGTGTGTTAATTTACTTCAGTATAGGGTGAAAGTTAAAATTACTAATCTAACGTAATCTAGTCTACTTGCTCCAGTTTCCATTAAAGAAAGATTTTTTTTAATAATTTGCTTTAATTACTTATTACACGTAAGCAAAGAATGATCCTCTCTTTGCAGCAAAGTTCTCGATACTCATATATATATATATATATATACCGGTATATATATATATATATATATATATATTGACATAAGTGAATATATGATTTCTTGATATCTAGTAGCGTATATCGTAGTTCATATTATAAGCCTTGCCAAGATAGAGGCATGATAGTTACTTGCACTGTTAAGATGAGATAATAAGTATTATATATGAGATAATATAGGTACCGTAATTGTGTATGTTAATTATGAAGTCAATAAGCGGGTGTGCTCACTATGCAAGTCTCTATTTATGAACCTTAGTAAGTATGCAACTCTGCATTCACAACGCACCTCTATATGCACTGTACAACTCTGCATTCACAACGCACCTCTATATGCACTGTACAACTCTGCATTCACAACGCACCTCTTTATTCACTGTACAACTCTGCATTCACAACGCACCTCTATATGCACTGTACAACTGTGCATTCACAACGCACCTCTATATGCACTGTACAACTCTACATTCACAACGCACCTCTATATGCACTGTACAACTCTGCATTCACAACGCACCTCTATATGCACTGTACAACTCTGCATTCACAACGCACCTCTATATGCACTGTACAACTCTGCAATCACAACACACCTCTATATGCACTGTACAACTCTGCATTCACAATGCACCTCTATATGCACTGTACAACTCTGCAATCACAACACACCTCTATATGCACTGTACAACTCTGCATTCACAACGCACCTCTATATGCACTGTACAACTCTGCAATCACAATGCACCTCTATATGCACTGTACAACTCTGCATTCACAACGCACCTCTATATGCACTGTACAACTCTGCATTCACAATGCACCTCTACATGCACTGTACAACTCTGCATTCACAACGCACCTCTTTTTTTCACTGTACAACTTTGTGTTCACTCCACAACTCTGTTTACTTGAGAACTCTGTGTTCACTCTACAACCCTACATTCACTCTAAAGCTCTGTGACTCTATGACCCTACATTCACTCTAAAGCTCTGACTCTACATTCACTCTAAAGCTCTGTGACTCTACAACCCTACACTCACTCTAAAGCTCTGTGACTCTACAATCCTACAATCACTCTAAAGCTGTGACTCTACAAACCTACATTCACTCTAAAGCTATGTGACTCTACAACCCTACATTCATTCTAAAGCTCTGTGACTCTACAACCCTACATTCACTCAAAAGCTCTGTGACTATACAACCCTACATTCACTCTAAAGCTGACTCTACAACCCTACATTCACTCTAAATCTATGTGACTCTACAACCCTACATTCACTCTAAAGCTCTGTGACTCTACAACCCTACATTCACTCTAAAGCTCTGACATCACTTTACAACTCCGCATTCACTCTAAATCTTACATTTACACTACACCTCTCCATTGACTGTACGTCCATCTATGTTTATGTTTTTTCCACCAACCAACTTCACCTCTAAACTCAATTAATGAAATCAACAAATACATGTGGCACTCCAAGGACTCGAACCTAGGATACTCACACCTAAAATCCGCGCACTTATTATTCCAGGTTTGTGTATTGGTGGTGGTGGGAGTAGCCTCTGCCCAAACCGCTGGTGAGGCTAAGTCGGTGTCCAGTGCTGCTGCTGCCACTAACACTTCCGGTGCACCAGCCCCCCCTGTACAGCCTACGAACCCCTACGGTGCTGCCTTCTACGGTCCCGGCCTCAACAATCCCGCTGCTCAACAACCTGATCCCATTCAGATCCAAAATGCTCAGCGTTTACTCGCCGGCAAACCAGAGTACCGTGTGGTGAGTACAGTATAATACATCTTGCTTTCTGTCTATCTATATCTATTGCTATAGTCTATTCGCTGTAAGTAGGCGAGACATCATGACCTCTATCCTCTGTAACTCAAAAAGGGCTGGAGCAAATTGGTTGTAAATTTCCACATCTGTTCCTTGACGGACTCCTCCTAAAAGGTAGAAATATTAGCTCGATTACTCTAGTCATTTTAGAGTTACAGAGGTTAGAGGTCAAGATTTATCGCCTACTTACAGCGAATAGACTATAGATTCCTCAATCCCCGAGCGGGTGGCCACAAATGAATCGCCTCTTCCCTAACTTCTATACCTCCTTCACTCTCAGCGGTCAAGATAACTCTGTACCACAATTGATTCTTACAGGACCTCCTTAAGCTGAAGAAAGTATGTCTGATAACCAAAGATAAAATAGAAAACGAAGAAAGTTTGATAACCAAAGATGAAATAGAAAACGGAGTCCTCGTGTGAAGGGGTTACTACTATATTACACTCCTAACATAAACTTTTCCAACCTCACATAATTCCCTTACCAAGCCAACCTACCGTGTGTTAGTTAAAGGGGTAGGCTTTATTTAATTGTTTATAGCTAGGGTTGGGTGTGAGAGGAATCTGCCTTATGTGGGCCAATCGGCTTTCTGCAGACTCTCATTTTCTTATGTTCTTATGAATATATTATTGTCTTTAGTTTCCTCCCTAGATCTTCATCAACCTTAAAAAAATACCCCCAACACGATGAACTTGTACATTTTTCGGTAGAAAAAATTTCCAGGCCAAAAGGCCAATTACTCCAAAATTACAGGCTCAATATCGCTAAGAAATCAACACCTAAATAGCACGAAAGGTCTTGATATTGATTAAGAAATGGGGCAAATGGCCTTAAAATCTACAGGTTAAACGGGCGAACGTCGTAATCTCTCAAAACTAGGCCTAATGGAGCTAAACATAAGGGAGAAGGGGGTCCAGAAAATACAGTACAACTACCTCCCCTTTAAGTACTCCTTGTTCCCATCTCAGGTGCTGCTTCATTACAGCCAATGCGAAAACTGCACATCTACTTTATCATTATTATTATTAGTATTACCCTCTGGTTCCTTGCAGCGTGTGGGAGTGGTAGGACGCCTGACCATCACAGACAGGTTCGGTCAGAGGATTAAGCGCGTGATCAACAATCTCGGCTTGGACGTCACCGACCAATTCCGCCCCACCGCCCTCCAGGAGCACGCGCTGGAGCTTGAGGAACAGCGGGAGGAAATCGAGCAGGAGTTCCGTGAGAAGCAGCAGAAGACCCAACTGCGCCAGACAGTCATCCAGACCCCGCAGCAGGAAGAAGCCCTCATTAGGATGTTCCGTACTAACCCCACTGCCTTCAGCCACCTCCTTACCGCTGGTGGCGCTGGTGGCGCTGGTGGCGCTGGTGGCGCTGCTGGAGGTGCTGGTGCTGCTGCTGCTGACCCTGCTGCTGCTGACCCTGCAGTGTAAGCAGTTTCATCATCTCCTTCACCCATCAAGACCTGTGCCTCTGTTCCGGCAACTTCACACACTGTCTTGCCGCTTCCTGACTGTCAGACCTTTCTGAATTATCTCAGTATCTGTGTCGCCTTTCTTCATTCCTTCTCCTCAACTTATCCATTCATTACTCTTCTCAAGGCCAGGTCTCAGTGTAAGTAAGTCACTATGTAAAGACTGTAACTTATTAAATACATAGAATTATCAAAGATATGTCCTTTCTTCTCTCCCCGCAATATTGTAGTATTGTAATGACCATGTGTGTATGTCTGTGTGTGTGTGCAACAGTAGTGATGATGGTGTTTATGGTAGTAGTACTGATGGTGGTGGTGGTGGTGGTGGTGATCTGTAGTAATGAATTACTAATGATGATGGTGATTATGGTAGTGATGGTGGTTGTGGTAGTAGTAGTGATGATAAGAGGTAGTAGTACTCAGTAGTAGTAATGGTGGTACTGGTAGTGATTGAGGTGATGATCATGATAGCTATAGTAGTAGCAGCGATGATGGTGACAGTAATAGGAGCGATGGTGACAGTAGTAGTGATGATGGTGATAGTAGTTGTTACGATAGAGAAAACAAATTAATATTAACCCTTTCACGCACATATGACGCAGAGGTTGCCAGATTAGCAATACAAAATAGAGTTCACTCACTCTTATAATTACCTCTCCAAAATTAGTTTTCTGCCCACAGCTAACTCAAAGACAACCGCAGAGGTTGAAGTAACTAAACTAAAGGTTTCTAAATACCCCTGATGGTAACAAAGGCTTTAAAGTATCCCTAATAGGCTCAACATCGCGTCATATGTCGGAGAGGGTTAAGTGGATTCTTGTAAAGGGGAGACACCACGAGTTCAATACACATATACAATACAAACACGTACAGTCGCGCTAATATGTCATGTCTCGGCACCAAGTATATTTTGATCAATAATTAGTATCAGCACTATCTAAGCTTCATTTCTTCATATTGAGTGAAATATACAAACATGTTCTTACACTTACCCTCTCTATTCAACATTGACAGACATTAATACAGCACACATCGAGCAAAACGTAATGACAGCTGGGACATGACTTATTAGCGCGACCGTGCATGGCGAGGTACCGGTATACAAATAGTACAGTTGGCCAAAATAAGTGATGTCGCTGAACCAAGTAAATTTCGATCAATAACTGGTATCACCATTACCTAAGATTTAATTCATAGTTTCGAGTGAGATATACAAACATGTTCCTATCTTTACACACCCTATTCAACATCTGACAGACATTAATACAGGCACAGCACAAAGCGAGCAATAGGTAATGACAGCGGAGAAACGACTTCTTTGGCCAACCGTACAAGACAAAGTTATATTTACACACTCGTTATATCATTCAAATTGAGATGTTACACATATAAATTACTAGTCAATTATCACAAGTAGCCTAATACTGCAATCTTCACTGTAAATACGTTTGGCGGGTAATTACGCGAGTTCTTAGACTCTGGTAAACATTTAAAATACGTAGAACAATACTTATATTATCCAGTTACACAATTATATATCATGGAAATGGTCTCACTAATAGAATAGTCTGGTTTCTTGAGACTATATATTTCCAACATGGTTCTTAACACCAATAACACCCCAAATGAAATTAATGAAAGTATTACACAATTTAGCTTAGTTTGACCCGCATCTTAACTGAATGTTCGTTTTCTCTCTTGACTTCTCGACCGCGTAGGACGGGTAACTTATCAAAATTACTTTAGTGAATAATATCATGTCGGATGTGAGGGTGTCTAAGTTATATCCAGCTATCGAATACCTTAAGGGGAAATGGGCCGTTTTCCAGGTCCCCCTTCTTCCTCGTGTTTAGCCCCATTCTATTTCTATCTATCTATTTATTAGTTTTCAGATTTTATGACGTTCGGCTCATTAGTATGCCAATCTTAAGATCTTTCGCTTCATTTCTTCGTCAATATTATAACCTTTCGTGCTATTTAGGTGTCTATTTTTTTCCTGGCGAACGATGGTGAGCCTGTAATTGCCTAACATTAAGGATATCAAGTAGGGAATGTCAAGGACAGATCGAGTAATGTTTTTCTACTGGAAATATACAATTGCACAAGTATGGACCCCTGGGAGTAAGGGATTAGAATATGCCCCACGTGCCTTCTGCGTGTGTGTCGTAAGAGGCGACTAAAGAGGTTGGGTCGGTGGGCTTGCGACCCCCACCCGTGAAAAATACTTAAGCAACGATAAACGAGTGAACAGCCTCGGATGCGGACGGACCCTGTGTTGATGAACCCCGACCGACTATGAACAATCTTACGGACAATCTTAGAATAGCAACGTGGAATGTGAGAGGCATGAATGATGACACAAAAGAGAGAGGTCCTAGAAGTGTTAGTGAATGCCAGGCTGGATGTATGTGGAATGACGGAGACCAAAGAGACCTTACAGATGTAAGAGAGTGGGAGTGTGGAATGGGTGTGTGTGCTGGAGTGAGTGAGGGAGCAGCGAGAGAAGGTGCGTGTTTGTAAGTAACAAATGGAAGGAAGCGTGTAAGAGACTATGGGTCTGTGGGTTGTAGGTTTGTGTGGGTGAGAATGAAAGCAGGAATACTGTACAAACGTGGGTGATTGTGTGTGTGTGTATGCTCCGACAGAGGATAAACTTGTAAGAAAGAAAAAGGAGTTCTGAGTGAATGTGGAGGCATGCCTGGATAAGTTTGACAAGAATGAAAGAATATTTCTGATTGGGGATATGAATGGGAAGGTGGGTGATAGGAAAGTTGATGGAGTGGTGGGAGGGTGGGGGGTTAATGATAATCTTTACAATTTAACATTATCAATGCTAACAAAACACAGTCTTGTACTACCACCTCTTTATGCTCCCCCCATCTCCTGCTCCCCAATCCCCACCCCCACCTCACCCATCCCAACCCCCAGCCCATCCCTCACCCCCACCCCCACCCCATCCTCGTGCAGCAGCACCCAACATACGTCGTGCACATAACATTAACATTCTTCAACTGAACATAGATGGCATCAACACAAAGAAACACGAACTCTCACACTTCATCAAACAACACAACATACACATTGCCATCTTACAAGAAACAAAACTCCGCACAACACAAAAAACACCCACATTTCATAATTTCACCACCATCAGACAAGACCGGGCTGTCGGCGGGGGCGGTGGACTCATCACCCTGGTACACAAAGAAATATCATACATAGTAACCAGTGTACAAACCAAATCCCTCCTCCCCCCAAATGATAACACAACAGAAATACAGTCAATTAAAATACGCACTGGCAACAACTCCAACATAACCATCATAAACACATACATCCCTCCCCAAAACATCCCCTACAGTACCAAATGAATACAGACCACACTTATAACACATCACAAACACCCCACACATCATCCTGGGTGGTGACTTCAACGCCAAGACGTCGGCCTGGTTTGTCGACAACCCCGACACAGACAGAGGTCTGGTACTACAAAACCAAACCGATAACCTCATCATCCTTAACGACATCCATCAACATACCCATATTCCTCACCAAGCCCTCTATAACCCATCATCTCCAGACATCACCTTTTGCTCCCCAGAACTCGCCCCCACAACATCCTGGAGGTGGTCAGAACCTTAGGCTATGACCACCTCCCGATCATTATCACCACCAAAACCAGACTCACCCCAGCTAGCCACAAACACACATACACCAATTATAAAAGAGCTAACTGGGAAGCATTCCCAAATGAGACAGAACAACACTTCACAACTCTAAACAGTACACCCATCACTAACATCAACAATGCTGTACACATACTCAATAAAACTATCCAAAACACTGACAAGAAACACATTCCAAGAGGTAACAGAAAAAGACAACCCCAACTTCTCACCAGAAATTCAAAACCTCATCAGACAACGCGACATACTGAAACACTCCCCAGCACCCCACACACAAGACATCAAGACACACACCAAGACACACAACAAATTCAAGCACTCAACACCCAAACTAACAACAAAATACAAGAACAACAAAAACTAAATTGGAATAACTTCCTACAAACACTTGATCACAAAACAAACCCCCAAAAAATCTACAAAACACTAAACAGCATCACACTTTCCAACAGCAACACAACACAATCACATGCTGCAATCACAACAACAGACTCTACTCCTTCATGTAAACAACAAGCAAACACTCTCATCAATCACTTCTCACATGTCAGCCACCTAAAACCTCACAAAGACGACCGACGTGTCATCCGACGTAAGAGACAATTCCCCACAGACCCTGACTATACACCCTTCACCAATCACCAGACAAAGCATATCATCAACAATCTCAAGCACTCACCCGCCTGTGGCCTAGACAACATAAGCAACATACACCTCAGACACCTGGGACCACAAGGCATACAAGCACTCACTAACATATCAAACTACAGCTATTCACACAACACAATGCCAGACATTTGGAAGCATGGTATCATCATCACATTCCCCAAACCCAACAAAGACCCCACGCTACCTTCCTCGCACCGCCCCATCACACTCCTTTGCTCCCCCTCCAAAGTCATGGAATGCCTAGTATTACAACTAATTACACCTGACCTACCCCTAGCGCCAACACAACATGACTTTAGGCCACTGCACTGCACAAACACTCTTCTCACAGACCTTACACAAAGAGCTTTCGACGGCATCAACTCAGCTAGACCACCACACAGATCACTATTAGCCACACTCGACATTAGTAAAGCCTTCGATGCCATCCCCCGCCACAACCTAACAAACAAAATCTACAACACAAACATGCACAACAACACAAAAAGGTGGCTGGCCAACTTCCTTGCAGGCAGATGTGCACACGTATCTTTTGCCGGTCAGTCATCTAAAATCAGAAACTTTCCAAACGGAGTCCCACAAGGATCCGTCCTATCGCCCGCACTCTTCAATCTGTACATGCACGATATAACTACACCCAATACGCCCCAAATAAACTTAGCCTCCTATGCAGATGACATAACACTCACATGCACACACACCATGACCCAAAAAGACCAACAGATCTCCTTCAACCCTATCTCAACACACTACATGGCTGGTGCACTACAAACAGACTTAATCTAGCCCCAGCCAAATCCATCGCAACCCTGCTCACAAGTTGGACAGGAGAACACGAATACATCCCTCAACTCACCATAAACAACACACCCCTAACACATACACACACACCCAAAATCCTAGGAGTAACATATGATACTCATATGACATTCAAACAGCACACCACAAACATTAAAAAGAAACCGACACCCAGACTTAACGCCCTCAGGTCACTTGCTCACACAAAATTTGGACACAACAAAGAAACTACCACCACAGTATATAAACAATACATAAGATCAGTGATGGAATATGCAAGCCCAGCCTGGGCTTCTAACCTAGCTGAAACACATCATAAGACCTTACAGAATATTCAAAACAAAGCCCTGAAGATCATTACAGGCTGCACAGCTACTGCACCCACAGATCACCTACATCAAGAAACCAAAATCCTCAAAGTCAAAGACCATCTGGACATGAGAGGCACTCAATTCCTGGCAGCAGCCTCCACGAACCAAGACCACCCACTAAACTACATGGCAACACACCCACAGACACCAAGAAATATCAAAACAACACCCAGCACACGGTATCACACACAATTATTGTCCTCTCTCCCTCCCTGCCCACCCCGAACCAACTTCCAGAAGCACATCCATACTCATATCTCTCACCGATCCATCCACTCACTCACAGACAACACACAGCTGCATGCACGACCTCCCGAAATCCATCCTTCCGAATCCTCCCTTCCTCGCGAGGACAGAGTCCACCTGGCCAGGCTGAGATGCGGACACCATCCAGCTCTCCTGAGCTATCAGAAGTGACTGGATGACTCCGTTGTCGACGCCTGCCCGGGATGTAACACAGCACCCCATACCATTAAACACATCATAGAAGACTGCATTTCACACAACCACTTACGCCAACAACACAATCTACACTCAATGAGAGCTCTGTGGGAAAGCCCGATCGTGGCCATGGCCTTTCTCAGGGACTCGGGGCTGTTCGGCCAGGCAGCTTAGGGAACAAGAACAACAACAACAACAACCACCTCTTTATACTACTGTGTATATTTCTAAATCTTGTCTGAAGTTCCCGATAACCCTTCACATGTACGAAGTGACCCCATATCATGTTTTTTTTTTATATCCCCATGCAAATTATATTTGTATTTACTGCACTGTATGTAGAATATATCAACCACCTCATTTTGTTCATAAATTACTTATATAGACTTGTAGCCAACCCTTTCACTACCAGTACAGTACAGTAGTTTGTATGTACAGTACTGTTATGTATAAATAAAAATACTTCGTACTTTAAATTACTTGCTGTATTTACCAAAATAGCTGTATTTCAACAATTGCTCACAGGATACTGGTAAGAAATAGAAATGTTGGCATATTTTGAACAATAAATTGGTCCCTGGTAGATTCTGGACTATTGTAATTTCTGGATAAGGTGCTGGATTATAGGATATTTACTGTATATCCTACACTTTATAGCATATTTGGTAACTATTTTGTCCTTACAAATTATAATTCATTCTGCCCCTAATAATCTAACTAAAAAAAAATCTAGGCCATGATACCTTTATGATTATTTACATTTGTTTGCTGATGATACTGTACAATTCTGTTGAGTGATGATAAGTGGGAGTTGTAATGTTTGGTGAATGTTTGGTACTGTGAGTGACAAACGGAAGCAGAAGGTCATTGTGGTAAAGAGTAAGGTTATGGTCATTGAGAGAGGAATGCAGTCACAAAGTGTGAAGTGGGGTTGAATGGTCAGGTAATGGAATATAGTTGCATGGGGTATGGGAGGGAGAAGTAGTGGAGCAGGAGGCGGGAATCATGAAATCTAAGTCTGTGAGGCTTTGAGAAGGGTGAAGATGGGTAAAGCATCATGGATAGATGGAGTGTCTGGTGAGATGCTGAGGTATGGTGCTTAGGTAGTGATTGAATGGGCATGAAATGTGTAGACTAGCATGGGAGAAGGGAAGTGTTCCCGAAGGCTGGAAAGAAAGGCATGATAGTCCCCCTGTATAAAGGTAATGGGAAGAGTGTGTGTTTGCCTAAGAACAGGGAATATGTCTCCAAAGCATAGTAGGAAAGATGTACAGCAAGGTAGTGATCGAGAGAGGGAGAAGAAGAACGGAGAAATGGGTAGGTGAGGAGCAGGCCAGGTTTAGGAAGGGAAGACGGTGTGTAAACCAGATATTTTCCTCGAGACATATTGTTGAGAAATATCTGGAGAAGGGACACAAGTTGTATACTGCCTTTATGGACTCGGAAGAAACCCTATGACAGAGATGATAGAGAAGATTTACAAGGAATGTATTGTAATTATTGAGAATATACAAAGTATTTTGTAAGCTGATGAAAACGGTGAAGAACATGTATGAGAGTGTAAGGGCGGCAGTGCATAAGGAGAATGAACAGAATGAGTTCTTTGATCTAAATGTTGGATTAAAGCAAGGGTGTGTGATGTCCCCATGGTTCAATAAATATACAGTACTGTACTGTATATATACTGTATATATATACAGTAGGGTCTCACATAGAACGAGAAATTGGTCGATAAACGAGGCCGTTCTATGTGATTTCGTTCTATGTGATCGCGGCATTTTGGTGGCCCAATATGGTCAATGTTCACTGTAAGCGTAAATTTCCGTCAGGAGCGTACGATATTTCGGTGCTCTATATGAGAACTCCTCGGATTTGCCCTACTTTGATGGCGAAATCGTTCTATATGATCACATTCGTTACTAACAAAATTTTTTGGAACAATATTTTAGGTCGGCGTTCTATAAGCGACTCGTTCTATGCGAACACGTTCTATGTGAGCCCCTACTGTATATATACAGTATATATACAGTAGTATATATAATGTATGTATATACTGTATATATACAGTATATATACAGTATACGGTATATATATATACCTGTATGTATATACTGTATATACTCTGTGTGTATATATATATATATATATATATATATATATATATATATATATATATATATACATATACTGTACAGTAAACCCCCGATATTTCAGACTCATTTTACTCGGAAACTCGTACTTCTCGGAATGCCATCGGTCTCTCGGAGATGTCCCTGTATATCTCAGCAATTTCCGAGTTGGACGGGATTCGTGTCCGGTTTACAGTGTTCTTTCACTCGGTTGCAAGTGGTTTTAGGATGAATTGAATTAATTATTGCCCTTTAATTATTGTGTTAATATTAATTAATATGTACTGTACTGTACTGTCCCTGAAAACACAATAATGTTCGTATTTGTCATTAACCCGGGAGCTGCGGGGAGACTCTTAAGAGTTCCCCCGGCGCACTGCGGGGAGACTCTTAAGAGTCAGAGAAAAAAAAATCAACTTTAGACATCGAAAAAAAAAAAAAAAAAAAAAAAATTTTTTTTTTTTTTTTGGCCCCTGGGCCATGCAAAATCTCAGTCCTCTACCTCCCCTCCTTCCCCACTTTCCTCCTCTCCTTCAGTTATCACCTATTTTCCCTGTTATTCCCTTATTCTGAGGTATATTTTCGTGCTAACATTAGAAATCCGATTGGAGGGTGTGGTCATCACTGATAGCAAGCTGCAAGAGAGAGCAACTATCGACTGTGTCTGTGGCCTTGGGAAAATTGGCGGGAAAGCAGATTGCCTCACCCATACATTATACAACTCGCGGCTATATCTCCGATTTGACCATCCAAACGCTTCACTCGTTTATTGTTGTTTCAGGTAATACCTTTATAATCAACATAATAGGCCATTGATAAGTATTATGCTATTAATGGCACAATGAATATTTTAGTGACGGAAACACCTCAAATACGTCAGCACAGGGGGACGTTTCCAATTACCCCCATGCGCACTTCAGAGGTTAATATGATGAATTTCACATGCAATGATGAATATAAAGTGTAGCAGTGGTAGGGTGATCTCGGTTTTCTATGGTGGCGCGGACTCCCCCTTCCCATTCGGACATTTTCCCTCTTTGTATTCGGACATCTCGGAAAATCGGACATTTCGGAAATGAGCAATTATTGAGCATCCCCCAATTAGTCCGAGATAACGAGGGTTTACTGTATATATAATATACAGTATATACAGTATATATACTGTATATACAGTATATACATGGATGGAGGCATGAAAGAAATAAAACAGAGCAGTAGATGTTGGTGTACCCCTGATAAGGGAAGGGCGTGAGTGGCAGTTGCCTGTGCTGCTGTCTGCTGATGATACAGTTCTGATGAGTTATAGTGAGTGGGTGTTGAAGGTCTGGTAAATATGTTTGGAACAGTGTGTGAGAAACGGAACCTGAAGGTAAATGCGGGGAAGAGTAAGGTTCTGATCTATGCAAGGGGTGCAGTCACAGAGTGTGAGGTGAGGTGAAAGGTAAAGTTGTGGAGAATTTCAGCTATTTGAGTATTTTTTGAGCAGTGTGATGAGTAAAGATGGGAGTATGGAGGATGAACTGTGGGAGAGGGCTGTAGGAACGATGAAAGCAGTGACAAGGAATAGGGTGGTGAGCATGGAAGTAAAGCAGTCATTGCATGATAGTGTGGTAATCCCGACATTGATGAACGGGAGTGAAGCATGGACACTGTTGGAGAGACATTAATCAGTAGTTTGAGGGGTGGAAATAGAGTTACTTGAGAAGTGTGTGCGGAGTTTCATGGAGAGATAGATAAACAAATGAGGAAGTACAATGTCGTTAAGATGTGGAATGGCCTGTGCTGAAGAGTGTGAAAAGAAAGACCTTGAGGTAGTTCGGTAATGTGAAATGCATGGGGAGCGAGAAAATCAGAGTGGAAGAGGCAGATTGAGAGTGAGATGGAAGGATAGGGTCGAGAGGTATACGAGTGAGAATGGTGTTGGGTGGGAGGAGGGGCGCCAGCTGTCAGAGGAGAGGTGCATGGAGATGATTTATTTGTGGCCACCCCTTTGTTGATCAAGGCATCTGGAAATAGATAGATGAGTAAAGATGAAGCTTGAAGGATGAAGTGCGAGAGAGGGTACAACAGGGGAGGAGGGTTGTATGCACACTGAAAGCAGTGACCAGGAATAAAGAGGTAAGCATGGAAGAAAAGACACCACATGATAGTTGGGTGATCCAAACATTGATGTACAAGAGGGAAGTACAGTACAGTACAGTACGGACATTGTAGGGGAGACATAAATCAAAGAGTGAGAGGGGTGGCAATGAGGTACCGGTACTTGAAAAGTGCTTGTGGAGTCCCACGGAGACAAAGCGGGGCGAGTCGGGACAAGTGTGGGACACAAGGGTGAGTTGGGACAGTGAGCATTGCAATGCTAAATGCCAAGACATTCTTTTGTCTCTATCCATCTATTGCCGGACGCCGCAATCCCCGAAGGGGTGGCCACAAATGAATCGCTCCCAAGCACCTGTCCCCAGTCAGTTGACGCCCATCCTCCCATCCAGCACCAATTCCACGCATATACTTCGTAACTCCATCCTTCCATCTCCCTCTCTGTCCTTCCACCTCGCTCTCGTACACCCTCTTAGTCATTCTCTCGCTTCCCATACGTTCCACATGGCCGAATGTTCCTTTACACACTTTCCAGCACATCTACATCCACACCACACTGCTCTCGTACTTCCTCATTCGTCTGTCTATCCCTCCACGTAACTCCGCACGCGCTTTTCAAGTACTGTAACTCATTTCCACCCCTCTCACTCTCTCACTCTTGGTTTGTGTCTCTCCAACAGCGTCCATGTTTCACTCCCGTACGTCAATGTCGGGATTACCACACTATCATGCAAGGACTTCTTTACTTCCATGCTGACCACCCTTATTTCTTGTTACTGCTTCCAGCATTCCTACAACCCTCTTCTCCTGTTGCACCCTCTCCCGCACTTCTTCATCCATACTCCCATCTTTACTCAACACACAGCCCAAATACTTAAATGAGCTGACATTCTCCATAGCCTGACCATTCAACTTCACCTTACACTCTGCGACTGCACTCCTTTCAATGACCATAACCTTGCTCTTCCCTGCATTTACCTTCAAATTCAGTTTTTCACACAGTTCCAAACATATTTACCAGACCCTGCAACTCTCATTCACTATCGCTCATCAGAACTGAATTGTCAGAAAACACTACTATATACAGTACAGGCAACTTCCACTCATTTCCTTCCCTTAAAGCAGTACGCCAACATCCACTGCTCTTCCTTCTATTTCTTTCATGACTCCACCCATAGATATATTGAACAACCATTGGGACAAATATGACATCACACACCCTTGCTTTAGCCCAACATTCAGAATAAAGAACTCGCTCTGTTCATTCTCAAACACATACCGACGCCTTTGCACCCTCATACATGCTCTTCACTGCTTTCAGCAACTTGCCATCTACTCCGTATATTCTCAATACTTTCCGCGGACCTTCTCTTATCAACTCTTACAGTTTCTTACAGTAGATCCTCTAGAAAAAGGCAAAACTAGGCCTGTGTATCCAGCTCAGTGCCAGTACTTGCACTACTGCGGTCGTTCACTGTGTTGGCGGCGGCGGCAGCAGACGCAATATTTTTACTATTCTGTATTTTTGCTTTATAATCAAACTTCAAATATTGTCTTCCCCATGCTTTATCAAGATTAATTTCAAACTTCCTTATTGATTCGGAATCGACTACATACTGGGGCAGCGCGTTCCACTCATTGACCACTCTATCACAAAATGAGTTCTTTGCCTTTTCAAGCCTATTTCTTTCTTTGTAAATTTTCTTAGAGTGTCCTCTCGTTCTTGTTCCCTCCCGCATCAAGAAGATACCTTCACACACATCCTCATCATACTTTCCTGACACTATCATATCCCCTCTCTTTCTCCTATATGATACCACCGCCGCCAACACCGTGAACGACCGCAGCAGTGCAAGTACTGGTACTGAGCTGGATACACAGGCCTAGTTTCCCTTTTTCCAGAGGATCTACTGTAAGAAACTGTAAGAATATGCCAGTGTCGGAAGTCCCAGTGTCCTCAACCTCTGCTCATAGCCCGCGTTCTTCAACGTTGGTACTAGCTTGCTAGCTCTCCTCTGCACTTTCTCCACTGCTTCTATATCCTTTACCATATATGCAGCCCACACCGGGTTCGCATATTCCAGGTGCGGCCTAACCAGCGCTGTATAGATTCCTGAATATTTCTTCGTCAAGTGACACAAATGTCCTCCTTATAATTTACAATTCTTACAATTCTATTGGCTTTGTTTATCTTTTCCGCTAAATGTTCTGAGAAATTTAACTTATTGTCTATCACTACTCCTATATCCTTTTCTGCATTCACTTCCTCCATCGCTTCATACATACTGTATCCTACCTTGTCTATCTTGCTAGTCCCAATCCGCATGTACTTGCATTTTTTTGGATGAAAAGGCATTAACCAATGTTCAGGCCATCCCTTCATGCCCTCCACACCTCCTTGAAGCAAACCCACATCTTCCTTACTCCTCACTCTTCTATACAGCTTAGTGTCATAGGCCTTCTCCAAGTCCATAAAGGCAGCATACAACTTTTGTCCCTTCTCCAAATATTTCGCTACAACACATTTCAAGGCAAAAATTTGGTCTACACATCATCTTCCCTTCTTAAAACCGCCCTCTTCGTCACCTACCCATTTCTTCGTTCTCACTCTCACTCTCTCTATCATTACCCTACCGTACATCTTCCCTACTACGCTTAGAAGACATATCCCCCGGTGATTACCAAAAAATCCTCTTTCCCCTTTACCCTTAAACAGGGGGACTATTATGCCTGTCTTACATTCATCAGGCACACTTCCCTTCTCCCAAGCTAGTTTACACATCTTCCATACCCATTCAATCACTATCTCACCACCATATCTCAGCATTTCCCCACACACTCCATGTACTGTATTCCTGATGCTCTCCTCATCTTCACTCTTTTCAAGGCTTCACACACATCTGACCCCTTGATCCCAATCTCCTCCTCCACTACTTCTCTCCCATACCCCATCCAACTATGTTTGATGGAGTTTCATTCCTTACGTTCAATATTTAGTAGAAGTGCTCCTTCCATCTCTCGTCTCTCTCTTGCTTCTTGGCTAAAACTCACCCATTCTTATCTTTCACATCCTTACTACTGTACTTCCCTTGCTATCCTCCCTAACTTTCTTGACCTCTTTCCAGAACAGTATTTCTTACACTCCCTCCACTTTACACATAAATTCCTTCTAAATTCCTCATCTACTCTTCTTTTACTTTCCTTCACTACTCTCTTTACTCTTTTTCTCCAATTCTTTTGTTTGGTGCCCATTTAAAAACTCTGGTCTAGCTCTACAAACTTTGTTAATACAATTTTTCTATAGAACCATGAACATGAAAATTTTTCAAATATGTACGATTTAGAACTTTCTTACAGTTTCTTACAGTAGATCCTCTGGAAAAAGGCAAACTCGGCCTGTGTATCCAGCTCAATGCCAGTACTTGCACTGCTGCGGTCGTTCACGGTTTGGCGGCGGCGGTAGCAGACACAAAAATTTTACTATTCTGTATTTTTGCTTTGTAATCAAACTTCAAATCTTGTCTTCCCCATGCTTTATCAAGTTTACTTTCAAACTTCCTTATTGATTCGGAATCGACTACATACTGGGGCAGTGCGTTCCACTCATTTACCACTCTATCACAAAATGAGTTCTTTGCCTTTTCAAGCCTATTTCTTTCTTTGTAAATTTTCTTAGAGTGTCCTTTCGTTCTTGTTCCCTCCCGCATCAAGAAGATACCTTCACACACATCCTCATCATACTTTCCTGACACTATCTTAAAAGTCTCTTATCATATCCCCTCTCTTTCTCCTATATGCCAGTGTCTGAAGTCCCAGTGTCTTCAACCTCTGACCATAGTCCGCGTTCTTCAACGTTGGTACCAGCTTGCTAGCTCTCCTCTGCACTTTCTCCACTGCTTCTATATCCTTTACCATATATGCAGCCAACACCTGGTTCGCATATTCCAGGTGCGGCCTAACCAGCGCTGTATAGAGATTCCTGAAGATTTCTTCATCCATTGACACGAATGTCCTCCTTATCAGCCCTACAATTCTATTGGCTTTATTTATCTTTTCTGTTAAATGTTCTGAGAAATTTAACTTATTGTCTATGACTACTCCTATATTCTTTTCTGCATTCACTTCCTCCATCGCTTCATACATACTGTATCCCACCTGGTCTGTCTTGCTTGTCCCAATCTGCATGTACTGGCATTTTTTTGGATGAAAAGGCATTAACCAATGTTCAGACCATCCCTCCATTCCCTCCACATCTCCTTGAAGCAAATCCACGTCTTCCTTACTCCTCACTCTTCTATACAGCTTGGTGTCATCCGCATAAAGGTATATCTCACTTCCATTAGTTACAACTTCAGGCAAGTCGTTGATAAACATAACGAACAGAAGTGGTCCCAACACAGATCCCTGAAGTAGTACCCCTCTTGTAACTTCCCTCCACCCCGAGCCTATTCCATTCACCAGTACCCTCCTCCGATCTTTCAGGAAGGCATCTATCCATTTCACACATTTCTCTCCTATACTATAGCTTCTAATTTTCTCTATTAGCCTTTTATGTGGGACCTTATCGAAGGCCTTCATAAAATCGTAATATACCACGTCTATAACATCCCCATCCTCCAGAATTTGCATCCAATCATCTACCACCTTAATTAGCTGTAATACAGTCGACCTCCCTGGCAAGAATCCGAACTGTCTCTCACTGAAAAGTTGGTTTGATTTCATGTTCCATTATTCCTTCTCTAATTACAGTTTCCATTAGTTTACACACAACACTTGTCAAACTGACTGGTCTATAGTTTCCTGGGTCATTTCTCTTTCCCTTCTTAAAAATAGCTGTTATGTTTGCCTCTCTCCAGTCTTTGTTTAATTATATTTTTGCAATTGAACCCATTTTGCTAATTTTCCTCTCCTGCATTCAGTTATAGAGCTAAAGGTCTATTTTTTTGTGGGTGAAATCTTGATAGTTATAGTTTTATGCTACATATCCATAAAATATATTTTTAGAATAGTATGGTGGTAAAGGCTTGATAAACACGTGTCCAGACTATCCCCCCCAAAAAAAAAAAAAATCTCGGGGCGAGTTGGGACAGCAATTTAATTTGTGATATTGCAAGAAAAAAAAAATCTTCATGCATTATGATGCAGTTTTTAACGGCTTGATTGACATGGTTAGCACGTGCTCTTATTACAGGGACTTTACTGGACATATGCCAAGAATCGCTTGACCTGAGTGTCCAAACTCTTGACGTACAGTAAAGTAAATCAACGGCACGAGGTGGGATCGAACGGCAGACCCTTTGATCATCAGTTAGATGCACTACCGACCATGTCACGGCCTGTGGCAGTTATTATATAATTTGTATTATAATATATACTATACAGTATATTCATAATGATACTGTACATTATAATAGCCAATATATTATAATATACAGTACTATGATACAGTATGCTGCATATAAATATAATACTGTACTGTACAAAAAATAAAGACTATGATCTACACATGAGTAGGTCAGTCTTTTTGTTCACCTTATGGCAGCATTCCAGGCAGCTCAGTCTTTTGGCTGCAAGATCAGTTTGTATTAGCCTACATGATCCCATCTCCTTCTTGGTCTACCTCTCCTTGCGACTCCCTCCACATTAATAGACTTGCTTTTTTTTATCCCAAATATTCTAATCCATCCTTTCCACTTGTCCATACCATTTAAACCTACTCCTGGCAATTTTCTCACTAAAGGCTACTTCACATATGCAGGATTTTTATCCCGACACTCCACAACTTGGCAAACTCGGCATACACACTCATAGGCGGGCTCGGGGTATTCCTGGCGGCGTCCCCATTGGTCGGCGAGGCGAGGCGCGGAAATTTTCTTGAGGTTTGCTCAAACCCTGAACTGATGGTTGTGGCCCATTAACTCCCTAAAAGAGGGCATGCTTGTATACATGACCGTATTGCTGGGCGGGTATATTACCGAAAACGAGCTTCATTCCAAGCTTTTTTCATGCATAAGCAAGAGCCAGAGTGTACTACAATTATATATCCATGAAAGGGGGATAATAGAGCTTTTCAATGACACCTGAATCATCCTTGTACGACCACGGGTTCTCTTGCAACGATCGAGTAACCGGAGGTGAAAATACCCTAAAATAAGGTATTTTTCGCGTTTTTTTACCGAGGTACGGAGGTGGGAACGAGACACATTACGTCTCGGTGACTGCCCCAAGGTGGTGGGAAACGGTCAGAGACCGGCTATCGTCCCCCCTCTCATACCTCATAACGTCCTCAAAATGGCACGACGTCAAATGATATATGGCACCGCAGGGGTGGCCAATATTCTCTCTCCCGTCATATGATGTTCACCGTCGATTGAGGGTTAACCCGTGGAGAGCAACATTCATGTTTTTTAAAGTGCCACGCATGCGAATGATTTAGCTTAAATTCTGACAGAATGTTTAATATTTACCATATAAAGCAATATTACTGTTCCATGTATGTATATTTTACTTGTATTGTACAATGAACACATGAACATTAATTGAAGACCAGAAAATAGGTGTAAACAGCAAATATCCATAAACTGTATTTGTATTTGTTGAGGCAGGTGAGAGAGAGAATGCGATATGCACCCTTCCTCTCCAATGTCTCGCGAGACGGCTGTCTCCAACGCATGTTAAAGGGTGGGAGGAATTGGAGGGAGGGAGGGAGGAAGAGTGCTGACTTGCATATTACAGACGGGAGAAAGAAATGTATGTATGTATGTATGTATGTATGTATGTATGTATGTATGTATACAGGGTGTAACGTGACGTATGACAATAACTTACACCAATGATATATCGTGTAATTTTAAGTAAAATTTGTTCTATAACTATATGCTCTCTGTGACCCTAGTACACAGCCTAGCATTCGAGCAACTAAGGTTTAAAATCTGTGGTGGGGAGGGTGATATGGGGTAGGAGCTTCGCAGGGCAACAGGAGACGAGTTGGTTGCCAGTTATGTAATGTTTTTATTTGTAGGATCTTACTAACAGCAATATCATAACACCCACAGCACATTCAATGAAGGAACATTATCATAAAGCGTGATTGGCATCACTTTAAGTCAGGAGTATTACTATTACCCCACTCTGGATAGGACCAGCCCTCACTTAACCTCTGAAGTGCGCATGGGGGGTATGAGACACCACACTCCTGTGCTGACGTATTTGAGCTGTTCCCATCACTAAAATATTTATTTTACCATAAATAGCATTAATACTTATCCATATGCGCCTATTATAGGTTGATTATAAAGGTATTAACCTGTTACAACAATAAAACAAGTGGAAACAGCGTTTGGATGGTCAAAATCGGCGATACAGGCCGGGAGTTACACAATGTATGGCTGAGGCAACCTCCCAGCCCACCACTTTCCTCCACCTCTGGAGAGAGACTGTCGATCGATACTCTCTCTCTCTCTCTCTCTCTTGCACTCGCTTGCTAACAGTGATGACAACGCCCTGCTACCAACTCGCTAATGTTAGCACGAAAATAGACCACAGGAAAAGGGAATAACAGGGAAAATAGGTGATAACTGAAGGAGGGGAGGAAACTGGAGAAGGAGGGGAGGTGGAGGAGTGATATTTGGCATGGCCCAGGGGCAAACAAAAAAAAAAAAAAAAAAATCGGTGTTTTAAATTGATTTTTTTTCCCCCGATTCTTAAGTCTTCCCACAGTCCGCCGGGGGAACTCTTAACCTCTGAAGTGCGCATGGGGGTAATTGGAAACGTCCCCCTGTGCTGACGTATTTGAGGTGTTTCCGTCACTAAAATATTCATTGTGCCATTAATAGCATTAATATTTATCCATATGCGCCTATTATGGGTTGATTATAAAGGTATTAACCTGAAACAACAATAAAACGAGTGAAAACAGCGTTTGGATGGTCAGATTCGGAGATATAGCCCGCGAGTTGTATAATGTATGGGTGAGGCAATCTGCTTTCCCGCCAATTTCCCCCAAGGCCACTGAGACACAGTCGATCGATACTCTCTCTCTCTCTCTTGCACTCGCTTGCTATCAGTGATGACCACACCCTCCAATCGGATTTCTAATGTTAGCACGAAAATATACCTCAGAATAAGGGAATAACAGGGAAAATAGGTGATAACTGAAGGAGAGGAGGAAAGTGGGGAAGGAGGGGAGGTAGAGGACTGAGATTTTGCATGGCCCAGGGGCCAAAAAAAATAAAAAAATAAAAAAAAAAAAATATAAAATTTTTTTTTTTTTCGATGTCAAAAGTTGATTTTTATTTTCTCTGACTCTTAAGAGTCTTCCCGCAGTGCGCCGGGGGAACTCTTAAGAGTCTCCCCGCAGCTCCCGGGTTAAGAGTCTTCCGGTAGTTCCCGGGTTAAAGAAGAAAGAAATAGGGGGAAATACAGACAGAAAAATTAGAATAATTGAGGGGTCAAGTGGAGAGAGAAGGGGGGAGGAGAGGGAGGGGTGGGGGGTAAGAAACATGTTAGGGGAAGGCAAGAGGCGGTAATAAGTAGTCATACCACCTAACCACATGACTTCCATCTCACCGGTACCAAGGCTTTGTGGAGTAGTTTTATTTTTATGGGCTGTCTTTCAGAAGGCCTATCGCACTCGCCTAGCAGACACTTCCGGAAGGCCTATCGGGCTTCTTGGGTTAAACGTCGGTGTGCCGTCCTTGAGCTATCGAACCACCATTATCAAGGCATAGTTTTCTTTTGTTGTTTTTTTGCACCATCGGCTGCATGGCATCATTGTTGACACATAGCCTATCGACAGTGCCACATCAAAACATGACCGTACAATGACAGCAAAAGGGTGGTGCAAGGACAGTTACCTATTTGTCAGTCATATTTATTTTTTCTTATGTTGGGTGGGAATAAAAATGGTATCTTTATATTGATTTCCATTGGAAAAAAAAAATATTCACATCAATACTCTTTGGGCAAGGATGTAGTATTCGGGCGTACCGCCCGCCTTGTTTACATTACGCGGATGCTCACAATCATGTACCTGTTTATTTTGACTGCCGTGGGATACAATAATAGGAAGAGTTCCCCCCCCCATGACTTATTGCCATCATCATATATTATGCCAGCAGGGGCAAATAACAGAAAAAATAGACGGGAACTTAACCGCGAGCAATCGACCTATGTAAACATGACGACCGTATGCCCGAATACTACATCCTTCCCTACTCTTTGTAACTGTAGATACTAAAAATCTAATACGAGACAAAAAATATAATACGATACATATTATACTAAAATATGATATTTAATACAGTACTGTACAGTACTGTATTATATAATACACCAATCTGTAATGTACTACAATATAATATAATGTCATTAAATATATTAAAATATATATATCATACATACAGTATATACATAATATCATACATATTATAATATGAAATACAAACAAAATATAATATAAAATGCAATATACTATATAATAGAATAACATGATATAATAATACAATATCATAACAATCCATTAATACCGGTATAGGCTATGTTTGGCAAAAGAGCATAATAAATAATAATAATTGAAACCAATAATAAAGGTCAATAGAAGCAATCATTACAGAATATTACTCCATGAACTGCTAGGACCTGCAAAAAAATAAAGGGTAGTAAAGTTATTATTATTATTATAGCCCTGGTAGGAGTGGAGGATGTGGTATGGAGAGATGCCACTACTTTTTATGTCACCAAATTTTGACACATTTTCCAGCACTGGTAGCACATTGCAGATCCTGGGCTAAGAACACAATGGATATTAGTATGGACATGAATACAAATACATAACAATGATATGCTATAATAATAATGAGAATTATAAGAGCCGCATACATATAAAAAATAAGAATATTTAAGGATTATTTAAGTAAAAGAGAAGTACAGTATTTATAAATAGGCTACAGTATTATTAAAGTACAAGAGGTATACAAAATATGGAAATACTATTCTACTAACAATTCATAGCACATATCATTAGGCTATCGTGAGGTTCTGAATACAGTATAACCTTAGCTATTATTAACATCCGAGGTGAAGCCATATATTTTGGGTGTCGAGTGATTGGTCAGCTTCTGCATGTTTGTGTGCTTGCTCTTTGTGGGCAAACTGTTATATGGGTTCACCCGTCACCTCTTTTTCTGTTCTTCAGTCTCTTGCTGATCCTCCCTACCCCGTGTGGGAGTAAGGGCTGGCTACTGACCGACTTATTACAATGATAGAATTCAGTTCATGACCATACTGCAGCTGCCGATTGCACCACGACGGGCAAATCTCGGAGCGTCGGGATCAAAATCGTGAAAGAGTCGTTTGCTATTTTGCATTATGTCATTACCGGTACCGTCAGAAATCCATTAGGCTATATGGGATATAATCAACCCAAAAAGGTACCAAATCCAAACATCCAAGAGACTCAACACCAAAGGCGAGGGAGGCTGTGCTATGTGAGGACTACGCCGGGATCAACACAAAAAATCAAATCCCTGATCCATCACAGCTTTGCATACAATGGAACCAGACTGTTCAACTGTATACCAGCCCCTCTCAGGAACATGACCGGGGTGTCTCCAGACACCTTCAAGAAACACTTGGACATGTGGCTGGCCAAAATACCGGACCGGCCACCAACACCAGGATACCCCAGCACCAACTCCAACCGACTTCTGGAATGGAGAGTGGAAGAAAGGGAGCTGCCTGGTCGCAGTGGAGCCCCAGCTCAACTGTATCACTAACGGACGGAATACAACAAAGTGTAACAAAGTGTGTAAGTGTCTTGCATTGAATGGCAATCTAGGTTAGCCCTAAGCCCGCTGCTAGCAACATAGAAGACTAATTCAATAAGTCACGGGCCCACGGGGTGTGGACTGTGGAGGGGAAGACCGAAGAGCCCCCCTCTCACCTCACCCCCCCCCCCCCCCCACCCCTCCAACCAATATTTCACCCATCAGAACCAAGGTTAGGTTAGGGTTTTATGTTTTTAAAAATAGGCAAGAATGTTAAGTGCGGGCGCCGGGCAGCAGCGGGCGTACCGCCAGCCTTGTGTACACTATGCAGACCGGCGTCGGGACGCTTGCCATCATGTTCCCATCTATTTTGACTGCCTTTGGATACAATAATATGGTGAGGGGGCAGGGGGGGCTTAGCCCCCCCCTCACTCCCCCTTGACATATTGATTGTCATCATATATATTGCCAGCAGGGCTGCAAACCGACAGGGCCGACAAAATCGCCGTCATAATAGACGCAAACCACGGCGATCGACAAATGTAAACATGGCGGTGGCGGCGGCGGTGGGGGTGGGTGGGTCAATATTTAAGAGACGCAACAATATAGGCTAGGTAACAAATTTTTAAGAACAGTTTTGGGTTCCTATCATCATATGCTTCATTGCTAGCCTAGGCTATATATTTATTATCCTTGGGGGAAAAAAAATAGGTCAATATTTACGAGTCACACCACAGCTGGGATCTCATTTTTAACGGTAGTTTTGGGTTCCTATCATTCTATGCTTCATTGTTATATACTTTTTAGGCTATCCACCGGGAAAAAAAAAAAAAAAAAAAAAAAAAAAAAAAATTAGCATTAGGCTAACCTAACCAAAAAACCTAACCTAACCTAACCTAACCTAATAGCCCCCAAATACATTTAGGTTAGGTTAAAAAAAACAAAAACAAAAACAAGAAAAAAAAAATTCCGGTGGATAAAAAGTATATAGCAATGAAGCATAGAATGATAGGAAGGTCAATATTTACGAGTCGAGTCGCACCACAGCTGGGATCTCATTTCTAATGGTAGTTTTGGGGATAATCTTCAAGGACACTACATCCGCCTTATTAGAAACAATTTATAAGGGAAAATAGGCACCAACAGATTCGCCATATTTTTCTCCATAGGCCTATAGTCCGCATGGAGGATTTTCGTTATTGACAAATTGAAAAAATACCCTTTTTTCAGAAAAATACACCAAAAATCTGTCAAAGATGTCAAATAGCAGGGGTGTAATAGACCTATATATACTGTACTAGGATAGGTTAGGTTAGGCTAATGAGTATAACTAAATAAGTTGGTCACCAATTATTTTGCAATATTTGAAAACTAATATGGATTTTATATGCTCTAAACATAATATGAAAATGTGTTTTAAGCCTCGGCAAATCCTAATAAAAATATATGGTATTAAAATGGAATTTTGTGGTAACATGGTTGTCAATACCTCCCTATAGGCGGCACCGATTCGTACACACGCCATTTTCACCTGTCTCCCGAGGTCTGTCCACCAGCTTTTTAGTCCACTCCACCTGCCCATCTCTGTCGATAGGTTGGGTTGTTTGGTTAGGTTAATATACTAGGTCTCAGAAACAAGATTCGTAGTTGCGGTAGTATTTACGGTATCTGGACACTTCGAGCGGAGGCGCATTTAGGTTAGGTTAGGTTAGGTTAGGTTAGGTTAGGTTAGGTTAGGTTAGGTTAGGTTAGGTTAATTAGGTTAGATTGTGCATCCGCTCTATCAGGAATTCGCTCGAAGTGACTCTCATTCGTATTTACAGATACGGCCGAATACCGGTAGGCTACTAAATGGGCGCCGGCCCAACCGCCATGTTGTATCCCACGTAGGCCTACTAGGTAGACTACTACGGACACATTGTAGGCGTTAGGTGTGGATTAGGCTTGTATCCAATGTACTAGGTCTATGTTACTGGATATTTATGATTTAAATAAGTGCTACGTTTTCGATAAATCTGGTTATATGGCTTTGCAATTAGGGAAATCATGAGCCGATTTCCGACATTTAGTTAGTCTTTTTCGATTCTCAAAATACGATCCAAGTTTTGCCAAAAATTGGCTCGGGTTTTCCAAAATTATGCTTTTTGGGGTTTGTAATTTAGGGAAACATGAGCCAAAATTCTAAATTAGGTTACTGTAATTTGTTTACTCTTAAAATTCGAAAAATCCGAGCCAAGTTTTGCCAAAACTTGGCTCGGGTTTTCCAAAATTTGGGTTTTATGGCTTTGCAATTTCGGAAAACCTGAGCCAAATTTCTAAATGAGGTTACTGTAATTTTGTTGTCTACAAACTCTCAAAATCCGAGCCAGCTTTGGCCAAAACTTGGCTCGGATTTTCGAAATATTGGGTTTTAGGCCTTATAAATACCTTAAAACCCGAGCCAAGTTTTGCTAAAATAAGTTTTAATCGCCGTTTTACGCATTTAACCCCTCATTTTCCCTGTACTTCATAGCCCTCCCCACTATCGGGCGGCGTGTCTTATATCGTTGTATAATGGGGAAAACGGTTTCGCCGAGGGTTGTAATTATTTCCAAACACTGTATATTGATGAAAACTAACAGGGAAAAATAAAAAAATCCATGGGAAAATTGGTGACCATCTTATTTAGTTTTTCCGGCTAATGTCCTTTCAAAGGGGTATAGGCCTAGGCAGCTTGCCCCTCCCAAGGATAAATGAAATGATGCCCCTGGTTCAGTGTGCTGTATTAATGTCTGTCAGATGTTGAATAGGGTGTGTAAAGATAGGAAGATGGTTGTATATCTCACTCGAAACTATGAAATAAAGCTTATATAGTGCTGATACCAATTATTGATCGAAATATACTTGTTGCCGCGACATCACTTATTTGGCCAACTGTACGTAGCATAGCATTGCATAACATAGAATAACACATCACAAAAAAAACATAATTGACAACATAGGTACAAGGCGAAGATCGATTCATCCCTATAGGTCTATATAGTATACAGTAGGCCTATATACTGTAGAAGCCGGTATCACACGAACGCTATAGCCTACCCCTCAACATTCATCCTCAACGGTTCCATGTCAGTTGAACCAGTGCCACTTTAACCAGTGCTAACTCAACCAGTGGCCACTTCAACCAGTGACCATTTCAACCAGTGACCATTTTAACCAGAAACCTAACCTAACCTAACCTAACGGTTAAAATGGTCACTGGTTGAGTTAGCACTGGTTAAAGTGGCACTGGTTCAACTGACCTGTCACCATCCTCAACACTGGTCTGGCAACTCATGAGGGGTGAATTTTTTAAAATAATTTGGTCACCTAATGCCATGTCTATCATCAGTCTAGTTTCCAACACCAGTGCCAAATATCCCAATGTTGCCAGAAAAAGATTGACTATCGAAACTTAAGGGGGATGACTTGCTTTTTGTTATTTCTGTCCTTTTCTCTCTTTGTCTGGCTTGTATCCATTCGGCCCCATTCAGCCAACTATTTTAAGACGTTTATCCCCATCTAGGTGTCGATTTCTTCCTGGCGAGCGATAGCGAGCCAGCATTATATATAAAAATCCGGCTTCGCCGGAGACATTTTCCTATTGAAAAATGTACAAATTTAGCCTGCTGTCAAACAAAAATAAAAAATATGCTGGCTCGCTACCGCTCATGCATAATCATATAAACCTCATGCATATCATATTATTGCTCACCTAAGGGTGAAGCAGGTTAATTGATGGATGGACTATAATAACCATTTACCACTGTTGAAAAATAGTGCTAAAAAGATACACGGAGGACATCGGACTCAGACGGACCCTAAGTTGAGTGGTCAATCCTGTAAGTCCTTGAATAAATTGGCACGGGTTATCCTTCTCACGGGGGACAGGTCCGCTTGGGGCATGACAACCTCATAGATTGGAGTATGGCATATCCAGCAATAGATAGATATATAGATATACATAGTAGACATAGTAGCCTATACATAAACATAGACATTCTTATGTTCGAATCCGAGACGGACTCTCGCAGATTCTCGCAAAAGATTCCTGGAAGAGGCTTTATTCAGTCTGTGACTCCAAATCACTTGTTGTTGTTCCCCAAGCTGCCTGGCCGAACAGCCCCAAGGCCCCGAGTAAGGCCAAGGCCATAAACGAGCGCCCTCACAGAACCCTCCCTGCCGACCACAATAAAGCCTGGGTGACTGAAGCCACTCCATGGCGGGGAGCTGAGAGGGTGCGTAAACGCCCGGGAAACCAAAGCCCCACCCAGGGCCCTTGTTGTGCGTATAGGTGTAGTGATGAAGTGCATGTTGAATGTTACTATACTGTTGAAGTGGCTTTGGTTGTGAGTGTTATCTGTAACGAGTGTAGGCTAATCAGCTCGATCATGTTGATCATGTTGATCATTCACTAAAGACATACAAACAGCGGGGATCAAACTCAGCCACCCGCATGCAGGGTATGCGAGCCACCCACCCTCCACGCTGGCTTCTTATATATATATATACAGCACAGGGTGACCCAAAAAAAAACTCCCACATTTCAAAGGTAAATGAAACAAAAATGGTTAAAGATAATCAAAATATTATTTGCACACGTGAAACTTCATTCAATACAGTTTTTATTCATCATGTTTAAAGATGACATCCTCCAAATGGTGGCCGTCATTGTCTATACACACTTGGAGGCGATTTCTGAAGGCTGCCATGGCTCAACGGAAAATGTTTCCGGATCGGGTGATCTTGTTGCGTGGCGATGTTGCCAGACATGACCCGTCGAGCCATGGCAGCCTTCAGAAATCGCCTCCAAGTGTATATAGACAACGACGGCCACCATTTGGAGGATGTCATCTTTAAAACATGATTAATAAAAACTGTATTGAATGAAGTTTCATGTGTGCAAATAATATTTTGATTATCTTTAACCATTTTTGTTTCATTTACCTTTGAAATGTGGGATTTTTTGGGGGGTCACCCTGTATATATATATACATATTCACCAGTGTCTTACGCTCTCGTATCGGAGCACTTAAATAGAGAGTCGTTTCACCAGACATGTCTTACGCCCTCCATTACGAGTACTTGACCTAGACTTCCTACAGGAATCTTTGGAAGAACTTTGACGTTGGATCTTGGGTTTATACGAGTATGAGCCGTTTCACCAGTGTCTTACGCGCTTGTATCGTAGGACTTAAGTAGGGAGTTGTTTCACCAGTGTTTTACACCCTCCACTACGAGTCCTGACTGAGAAGGAAGCCGTTTCACCAGTGTCTTACGCTCTTCCAACCAGCCTTACTATTTTTGTAGGTTTACTAGAACTAGAGCGCTTAATTGTCATTACTGCTGCTGCATACTCTAATTATAGTAAATCCTGTATCAAGGCAATGTAAAGATGATGTTGGGTGGTCACCAGTGTGGTCCAACAAGGACACAAGTAAATCCAAGATACCTTCGAGGAATGCGTTGAGTAGTTACACCAGTGTCTTACTCCCTCAAGGCAATTTCTTGGTTAATAGTCCCAAGTCTTCCTGATACTAATCCTGTACCTGTATGGTATTAGTATCTATCCAACTCTGCTGATGATGAGGTGGGCTGGGATGGTCTTACCACTTTCGTCGTTCTCCTCGGTGGGGCATTTCACGGCTAGAGGGGCAGTTGTGCTTGGAGGAGGGTCAGGGTCGGCTGCGGTAGCCCTTCTGGGAATCCGCGCCACGGTGGTGGTGCATCTCAAAGCAAGAAGGATGGAACAAATGTAATGGAGACTTGTTGTGTCGTGGTGTCGGTTTCTGTTTGTTGTTGAGGTGGAGTTGCATATGGAGAAAGAGATAGTGGGTGTGGTGTGTTGAGGTAGGTTTTTTTGTTGGTTGATACTGGTGTCATTGGATGCTGGTCTAGGTTTGGCGGAAATGGAAGGGGGAGTTCCAATTTGAGGTACTGGGATAGGGTAGGGGTTAGGAGGAGTTTGTAGAGGGGAATTTGGCATTTGTAAAGGACTGTCTGGCATAGGTAAATCTCCTTCTTTCCTTAACCCGTATAGCCCCAGCGACGCGCCTGACGCGTCGGCGATGTATGTAACGCACAGCCCCAGAGACGCGCCTGGCGCGTCACCCTAATTGCGCCGACCGTAACCTCAGGTGTAGCCACTCAAGAGGGCTCAGATTTGTATGGGAACTGTGTACGTATCCCACGCAACCGTGCCGATGGTTGAAAACTCTCAAAGTCCACGTGCGTGCGCGCGAGCGCGCAATAACCTGTTTTTTTGGGATAATTGCCTTCAATTTTTTACTCTTGTAAAATCCATTTTCGGGGGCTCTGTAGGACCATTTTTTAAGCTTTTTGAGCGGTTTTTCGTGGTTTTTCCTTCATTCCTAACCCATTCGCTATTGTTTCTGGAATAAAACCATTTTTTGAAAACCGGCCGGGTTCTGGTGCGCAAGCATTACAAAACTAGCCGGGGCTCCACGGGTTAATGGTTGATAGATTCTGACGAACCTGTTTTGATAGGTTCGTGTTTTTCCGTGATAATTTATTATTATCTGGTATGGATTTGGGACTTGTAAGATTTTGAAAGGCCCTACATAGCTTGTTAATTATGAGCAGCTTGGCTACCATCACTGTGTCTCCTATGGCGATCGGATTTTATTGGTTGATGGTGTCCTGTTTGATGTCTTGACAGGTTTGGGAGGTATGAATTAAGGGTGTTCTTTATAGATGCTGGAAGGGGTCGACAGTGAGCTGGGAGGTGGATGGTTGTGCAAAATGGTGAAACGGTAGTAAGAGAGGGGCGACGCCATAAACTCTTTCATGTGGAGAAATCTCATCCTCTCTGGGGCAGGAGTTCATTCCCCACTGAATCATCTTCACCTGTGCTGGCCAGTCGGAGGTATTCAAAGCAATCATCCTTGTTCTTAACTGATTATTAATGGTGCGATGACTGCGTTCCCAAATTGCATTACCTTGGGGCCAGTAGGGTGAAGTGTTTAATGCGCAGGCCGCATTTCTTAGTGAAGGCTTCCCATACCTGTCCGGTGAATTCGGGAGCATTGTCAGAAAGTAGTGAGATGGGTAGGCCTAAACCAAAAACAGGAAAAAGAGTGAGAGCGGTGGAAATGATCGAGTTACTTAAGAAGTGCGTGCGGAGTTAGAGGGATAGACAGACAAATGAGGAAGTAAGAATTAGGAGGTGTGGTGTGCAGGTAGATGTGCTGGAAAGTGTGAAAAGGAACAACTTGAGATGGAACGGCCATATGGAACGTATGGAAAAAGAGAGAATGACTAAGAGGGTGTACGAGAGCGAGGTGGAAGGACAGAGAGGGAGAGGTGGAAGGATGGAGTGAGGAAGTATAGGGTATGGATGAAGGCGCCGAGGCGGTGCTGGTTGGGAGGAGGGGCATCGACTGACTGGGGACAGCTAGAGCTGCATGGAGGCGGTTCGTTCGTGGCCACCCCTTCGGGGATCACCGCGTCAGGCAATAGATAGATAGATAGAACCCCAGTAAAAACCTGGCATAACAAATATATATATATATATATAGCCAAGTATATTGTTCCTCTAGTAGGGAAATGCTGGGTGTGAAGGGAATTCATGGTCTCCTGAAATATCCCCAGGCTACCTTTAGGATCAACTTTTCCTGGTACCTGGCGCGGGGTACGAACCTCTGAAGGGAATTTAACCCCCCTAAAAACCCACAGGTTTTGAGATGCCTTGGGTGGGGTTCGAACCCTGGTTAGTGACCCAACCATCACCACCAGGCCCGCGCGCTAACCCACTGTACTACCACGGACGTACTAAAAGTATAACAACCTTAGTCCGATTTTTAAGAACCAGGTGATAGTCTCGTGGTGTTATCACGTGATGAGTTTTTTGGACTTACCATCTACGACTATTTTACGCTATACCTGACGTCAACTCGGGTTAGTATTATTGTGGGTGCGGGACATTTTCGAGGGCATTACAAGTAGGAAAAGTTATTTCTGAAAGTTCAAAGTAAGAAGTAATACTGTATATTTGATGGTGGATTTTGATCCAATTTGGCAGGCACCAAGCAGGATTGGGTATGAAGGATGCAGCGATGGACTGTGGCTGGATCCTTAACCCGGCAAGCGCGATAGGCCTCACGGAAGGCTTCCTATAGGGAACGCGATAGGCCTCACGGAAGCAGGACCATAAAAAAAGCCTTCCATAAAAAAAAAGGGCCTATCAAAACAAAGGAATTTGTCTCTAGGTGAGATAATTCCCCTCCAGTACTCATCCATGTAAATCTCACCCACCCCCCTCCCCTCCTTCCCCACCTTATTCCCCCCTCCCTCCCCTCCTCAATTATCACCTATTTTTCCTCTTATTATCATCATTTATCGGTTATTTTTCTCTCCCGCGATAATGTAGCACAAGTGGGTTGCATAAAAGATCGTTATGCAACACCCAGACACCGGCACACACCGCCCCGCTCGTCTCAGTTGACTCCCAGACAGCGAGAGGGGAGGGCTGCCTGTCTCTCTCTCTCGCCTGAGATTATGACCGGGTGGCCAATATCTTCGTTTTTCACCACCCAAATGCTTTTCCCACTTATTTTAGCACTCTTGAAGGTTCATATATACATCATATATGTAAAATAAAAGCATACCGAAAACAAATAATGGTTTATATTGTAAATATAACGAATTCTGTCAGAATCCAGGGCTAGAAATGCACAAATAACTACCCTAGCACCTAGGTCTATATCGCGCTTGTCAGGTTAATAATAATAATAATAATATTTATTCAGTTAGCATTTTACAATGTCGGTACCACATAATATGTTACAAATATGACATGTAGGCCTAGGCATAATTCCAACTAATTCAAGGATAGCCCAATAAGTCCGTTAGGCGTATTTCCATTGGGGTCCTTACTTTTTAAGCAGATAGAACAGACATATAAGAAAAACGCATTATGTTTTATTCAGATAACTTATATTTCATCACCATAAAACTTCTGATAACCCGCATTACAGCTGCAAACAAACGTAACTAAAAATAGATACAAATGGAAGATAATGTAAGTTACTATCTAAATAGGATCACAAAGCAATATCTAGAGGATTCTATAGCTTAAGAGTAATTTTAATGATGCTATTTATTATCTTACTATGAAATATATAGAATCCAAACCTCAAGCCATGTTCTGTTCGTTCGTCTATACAAGATGGAGGGGAGAGGGTCTTCTTGAGTGGCAGAGTACTATGGCTGTTCGTTGGAGCAGTGAAAATGTCGTCGCAGAACAGAGAGAGTTACAGGTACAATGAAATAATAATCTGTAGATGTAGATATATGTTTTGACCTTATATAGGCCTACTCATGATAATTATTTGTGTGTTTTCATTTAAGAAATAATTTGGACCAGAAAGTAGGGTGTCTCCTGTCATGCAAAGCTGCCATTGGGACGTGGAAACAATGATGTTTTATGAAAAAAATAGGTCTAAATAAATTATATGTATCATTAGTCTTTAGGTATTTCAGGACTCCACTGCCAGGTGTTGGATAAATTGGTTTGTTACAGCCGTGGGATACAATAATCCCCCTGGGCCGCTACCCCCCCCACCCCCTCCTGACTTATTGTCTTCATCTTAGGCTATATAGGCTAGGCTATTACCATCAGGGGCAAATAACAGCAATACAAAAAGACAGTCAAATTAAACGCTAATGTAACTGTGAGCTTGTAACTAGGCCTATGTAAACAAAGCGAACGGTACTCCCACTTAGCCCACTAACACATTACTGATATTTTGTAGATTTTCTGGTAAGAGTTGTGTTATCGGGCGTACCACTACCGACATACAGCATAACTCCTCTCTAAAACATTAACCTAACCAATCAACCTAACCTAACCTAGTTACGCTAGTAAACACTAGGATAGCTTATACCCGGTCAGAGGTAAGAAGAAGAAGAGTCCGATGTAGTCTCCTTGAATGCTACCGTTTTGGGTTCCCATCATTCTATGCTTCATTGCTAGGACCTACATTTTTTTTTTTTGGCTTTAGGCTAGGCCTATTTTTGGTACGATTTTAGTTACTGGACACCTATTTGACAGGTACCACCGAGGATTTAATAAAAAAAAAAAATTCGGTTTCCACGCACCTAACACCAAGCTACACCTTTTTCTGGTCCGGTAATAGGCCTAGTATTGAAAACGATATAGCCTAATAGGCCTAACTTTTTAAATGTGGTTTTCGACGAAAATAAAACCGCGTTTGTGCCGAAAATCGGCGGGGGGAGTCCGTCGTCGCTTCGGATCGTCGCGGTTTGTTTACCCAGGACGCTCGAGGTGACGGCCAGCTGTTTTACTTGCCCCCTGCTGGCCCCATATATGACTATTATAATTCACGGGAGGGGGGGGGGGGGGGCAGAGACCCCCCTCAACCCTGTCCTGTATCCCACGGCCTATAACGCAAGTCTTTATAAAAAAAATGGACCCAACAACTGGTTATATAAGCTTAGCCATTTGAAGTCGACCGCCAAGGCGGGACCGGGAAGTCACTCCGAGTCTCCTAGCGTAAAGTAAACAAAGCGACGCTACTTCCACGAACGCAACCGAGTTGTCTTTATATTTCGTCTCGTATTATCATTATTAAAGTGTCCCCATTGCTTTTTTTAGTGTTTCGTACACCAGAAAAGGGTGTAGCTTGGTGTTGGATGCGTGGAAACCAAAAACAAATATGTATTAAATTGTTGGCAGTACCTGTCAAATAGGTGTCCAGTAACTAAAATCGTACCTTATTTTTTTTTAGCATTAACCTAACCTAACCTAAATGTATTTGGGGGCTATTAGGTTAGGTTAGGTTAACCCTCGTGGCCCGGGCTGCCTTTCTAAATGACGGAGCTCGTATCCGGGCGATCTGACCGAAAAACGTCTAGGCCTAGGCTACCGTATCTTTGTTATTTTAACTGCTAGAAATTTCAGTATAACTAAATAAGTTAGTCACCAATTATTTTGCAATATTTGAAAACAAATATGGATTTTATATGCTCTGAACATAATATGAAAATGTGTTTTAAGCCTCGGCAAAACCTAATAAAAATATATGGTACTAAAATGGAATTTTGTTGTAACATGGTTGTCAATACCTTCCTATAGACGGCACCGATTCGTACACACCATTTTTACCTGTTTCCCGAGGTCTGTCCACCAGTTTTTTAGTCAACACTAACTCCACCTGCCCATCTCTGTCGAAACTACAGGTGTTCATTTCCACAGCTTTGCGCATCACGTCACGATATACTAGGTCTCAGAATTAGGTCTCAGAAACAAGATTCGTAGTTGCGGTAGTATTTACAGAGGTATCTGGACACTTCGAGCGAATTCATATTCGAGCGGAGGCGCATTTAGGTTAGGTTAGGTTAGGTTAGGTTAGGTTAGGTTAGATTAGATTAGATTAGATTAGATTAGGTTAAGTTAGGTTAGGTTAGATTGTGCATCCGCTCGATCAGGAATTCGCTCGAAGTGACTCGCATTCTTTACAGATACGGCCGAATACTGGTAGGCTACTAAATGAGCGGCGGCCCAATCGCCATGTATCCCACGTAGGCCTACTAGGTACTACGGACACATTGTAGGCGTTAAGTGTGGATTAGGCTTGTATCCAATGTACTAGGTCTATGTTACTGGATATTTATGATTTAAATAAGTGCTACGTTTTCGATAAATCTGGTTATATGGCTTTGCAATTAGGGAAATCATGAGCCGATTTCCGACATTTAGTTAAGTCTTTTTCGATTCTCAAAATCCGATCCAAGTTTTGCCAAAAATTGGCTCGGGTTTTCCAAAATTCGGGTTTTATGGCTTTGCAATTTCGGGAAACCTGAGCCAAATTTCTAAACGAGGTTACTGTCATTTTGTTATCTACAAACTCAAAATCTGAGCCAGCTTTGGCCAAAACTTGGCTCGGGTTTTCGAAATATTGGGTTTTAGGGCTTTGAAATACCTTAACCCTTAACCATCGGCGCGCAACATATGTCGAGTTAAAGAAAACGTGCCCATATGCGGGCCTCGACAGATGTTGAGTGCAATTTTGAGCACGTAATGTGCTCAGAGAGAGAGCTGAGCGGTGCGAGGAGCATAGATTCCCGCCTGACCGCTCGCCACCACCGCCGTGGGTCGACTGAAATTTATTACACCCTCCTCCACCCTACACAGGGAATTATGTAAGGAAATTACCTTATTTTTAGGGTTTTTGCACTCGTGTTGCACGATCGTTGCAAGAGAACCAGTGGTCGTAGAAGGATGGTTCGGGTGTCATTGGAAAGCTCTGTTTATGCCCTTTCAGGGATAGATACTTGTATTATGCTTTGGGTCTTGTTTATGCATGAAAAAGAGCACGGAAACAACCCCATTTAGGGTAAAACCACCCGCATGGCGGGTAATAGAAGTTACCGACCCACCCGCTCGGCTCGGGTTTTAACACATTACAAGTTTTGCTAAAATACGCTTTAATCGCCGTTTTACGCATTTAACCCCTCATTTTTCCTGTACTTCATAGCCCTCCCCACTATCAGGCAGCGTGTCTTAAGATCGTTGTATAATGGGGAAAACGGTTTCGCCGAGGGTTGTAATTATTTCCAAACACTATATATTGATGAAAACTAACAGGGAAAAATAAAAAAAATCGATGGGAAAATTGGTGACCATCTTATTTAGTTTTCCGAAATTTCCCACGCATCCCTAAACGTAGTGCGGTTTCCAATCTGTAGACTGGCGTTGAGTAGAGCTCTCTAAGTCAACTGGTTCAGTTGTGATGACGATTTCCGTGGAGCGAATTTTTCCGCGATGTTGACAATATCGGAGCTTTTCAGACACTAATTTCGTCATATCATACAACAACAACATTGATCCGACGTCTCCTTGTTTTCGGAGGTGCGGTGACGCAATGAACGGCTTTGTTTACATGCGTCGGACGCACAGCGTTCAGACCAAGCTGAATAGGCTTTCAAGCTTACTGTCTGTTAAAAGGACACCTGGGTACCGGCCCATCTGCCGCGGTGTCCTTTTAAAAGGACACCCGGGCTGGAAGGGTTAATGCTAAAAAAAAAGTACGATTTTAGTTACTGGACATCTATTTGACAGGTACCACCGAGGATTTAACCCTTGTCTAGCGGGGTGTTTTGGGCATATTCAGGCCCTCCTGAATGATCAATCAAGTATCTGCATGAAAAGAAATGTATTCAGCAAAAAACTAGGCGCTAAAAGCTTCAAAATGAGACCAGAACGAGCTACGTAGCACTCTTGGTTCTCATGCAGTAGTGCCACCAACATGGGAGTTTAGCGTATAGCGGCATATTTTTTCCCACTACGCTCACTACTGTTAGCACTGCCGGCTTCTGGAGAACAGAGGGAGCGTGAGTCAGTGGGTGGCGGTAAGCCCTGGGTGTCGGACGTGTGGCCTGCTGCGCTCACGGCCATTTGCACTCTATTTTAACCCTTTAACCCGTACAGCCCCAGCGACGCGTCTGACGCGTCGGCGATGTATGTAACGCACAGCCCCAGAGACGCGCCTGACGCGTCACCCTAATTGCGCCGACCGTAACCTCAGGTGTAGCCACTCAAGAGGGCTCAGATTTGTATGGGAACTGTGTACGTATCCCACGCAACCGTGCCGATGGTTGAAAACTCTCAAAGTCCACGTGCATGCGCGCGAGCGCGCAATAACCTGTTTTTTTGGGATAATTGCCTTCAATTTTTTACTCTTGTAAAATCCATTTTCGGGGGCTCTGTAGGACCATTTTTAAAGCTTTTTGAGCGGTTTTTCGTGGTTTTTCCTTCATTCCTAACCCATTCGCTATTGTTTCTGGAATAAAACCATTTTTTGAAAACCGGCCGGGTTCTGGTGCGCAAACATTACAAAACTAGCCGGGGCTCCACGGGTTAAAAGCCTTAATAATGCTCCTAACTTGCTGCAAATTGGTGCACGACTTAAGTCGAGCGCCGCTCTTTAAGGGTTAATACATATTTGTTTTCGGTTTCCACGCATCCAACACCAAGCTACACCTTTTTCTGGTCCGGTAATAGTATTGAAAACGATATACAGTAAACCCTCGCTATCTCGGACTAATTGGGGGGAGACCCAGTCCGAGATGACCGAAAATCCGAGATGTCCGAAGTCCGACTTAAGAGAGGAAAATATCCGAATTGGAAGAGGGAGTCCGAGCCACCAGAGAAAACGGAGACTTCCCTATCACTAACAACTTTGATTCAAGATAAATTACAGTACCTGTACAGTATCCAGCAGACATATATTATAAATATCACTTTCCTTCTCCATTTCACTGTCCTTCTCCACCTCACTGTAGCCTTAGATCTCGGAATTTTCCCTTAGATCTCGGAATTTTCCGAGATATAGGACACTTGTCCAACAGACCATGTGGGCCCTCGGAGTATTCCCCTTACATCTCGGAATTTTCCGAGATATACGGCGAACTTTCCGAGAGGCCGATGCCAGTCCGAGAAGTCCTGGTTTCCGACTTCTAGAGGTCCGAGATAGCGAGGGTTTACTGTAATAACTTTTTAAATGTGGTTTTCGACGAGAATAAAACGGGGCGCTTGGGCCGAAAATCGGCGGCAGGGGGGAGTCCGTCGTCGCGGTTTGTTTACCCAGGACGCTCGAGGTGACGGCCAGCTGTTTTACTTGCCCCCTGCTGGCCACATAGATGACGATTAATATAATTAATGGGGGGGGGGGGCAGAGCCCCCCCTCAACCCTGTCCTGTATCCCACGCCCTATAACGCAAGTCTTTATCAAAAAAATTACCCAACAACTGGTTATAGCCTAAGCTTAGCCATTTTAAGTCGACCGCCAAGGCGGGACCGGGAAGTCACTCCGAGCGTAAAGTAAACAAAATGACGCTACTTCCACGAACGCAACCGAGTTGTCTTTATATTTCGTCTCATATTATCATTATTAAAGTGTCCCATTGCTTTTTTAGTGTTTCATACACCAGAAAAGGGTGTAGCTTGGTGTTGGATGCGTGGAAACTGAAAAAAAATATGTATTAAATCGTTGGCGGTACCTGTCAAATAGGTGTCCAGTAACTAAAATCGTACCAAACAAAAAATAAAGCAAGAAAAATAGAAATTCCGATGGATAAAAAGTATATAGCAATGAAGATAGAATGATAGGAACCCAAAACTACCATTAGAATATTATTTTTATTAATCTCACCACCACACCCCCAATGAAATTAATTAAAGTATATATGATCCACCGGGATTCGAACCCGGGTTATCACACACATATTTTTGCCACCTTAACCATTACACCACCAGCTGTGGTGCGACTCGTAAATATTGACCAAACGTATAAAGCGAATATATTGCATTTGTAGGTCTAAATAAAAGTTGGCTCGGGTTTGTGCATTTTCAAAACTCATAAAACCCGATTTTTTTTAAAAAACCCGAGCCAACTTTTGACGAAATTTCACGGGGTGGAGTGGGTAATAGCCTAGTCAACTTTGAGAAGACATTAGCCTAACCTAATAACCTTACCTAACCTATCCTAGTATTATGGGTGGGGACTGTCACCCCAGCTGGTTGGGTAAAACTGGTAACAATAGAAATCCAGTTGGGGTAATATCCTATCCCAACTGGATTTTTATCGTTACCAGTTTTACTCAACCAGCGGGGGTGTGGGGGCGGCAGCCCACACCCATAATACTAGGATAGGTTAGGTAAGGTTATTAGGCTAGGCTAATGTCTTCTCAAAGTTGTCTATTTTTATAACAAGCTATTACCCACTCCACCTCGTGAAATTCGAGCCAACTTTCGTCAAAAGTTGGCTCGGGTTTTCAACAAATCAGGTTTTATGGGCCTCGAAAATGCACAAATCCGAGCCAACTTTTATTTACAAATGCATTGTATGGGATTCGCTTTATACGCTTTTTGCCCCTCAATTACCCTATTATTCATAGCCCTTCCCACTATCGGGGGCCGTGTTTTTAAATTCTTGCATAATGGGTAAATACCACACTAATTTCCATGAACAAATTTTATTATAAAAAGCTTCTAAACCATATAAATAACAAATTCAAAAACATAAATCCTTGAAAATTGCTGTGGTCCGGCTCCTTTATATTGACCCAGGGGGAAAATAGCCAAAAATATCGCCGTCAAAATACTCTAACTTCACCGCGGCGATCGACCTTTGTAAACATGACGACCGTAGGCTCGGACTCTACATCCTTCCCCGAAATTCCTCCATGCGGACAATAATGAGAAAAATATGGCGAGTCTATAGGCCTAGGTCCCTATTTTCCCTAATGAATTGTTTCTAATAGTGCGGTGCAAGACGTCTTTAACACCCAGGCCGCGGGTCCCGACATATGTCGAGTGAGAGAAAAGTGGCCTATCCCGCGGGTCCCGACAATAATCGAAAGGAATGTTGAGCACATTATCGGCTCTGAGAGAGAGAGAGTCCATGCATTGGGAGGACCGCAGGCGGGGTCTGACCGCTCGGCATGGACCGAGCGAGGTAACTGAGGTCCCCGCCACAACCCTCCACATCCCTGGCCTCTCGAGAACAAGGACATTCCTTTCATATTAAAGTATAACCCATTCCCTCATAATTTAGATTTTTGGATAATTATATGAGAAATAGGAAGCTGATGCAATAAACTATTTATCTTCAAACAATTTTCTTTTCTTTTCTCTGTTACAACATAGCAATTATTATGCTACACAACACTTTACATCTCTCTTTAACTGCCCTGCCGATCATCTTGTCTGACCACAGACAGACTTTGATTGGCCAGTCATGGCCGTGTGGACAACAAAACGAGCGTGTTTGACAGACTTTACCCGGTGAGGGGGCACAGCCTGCCAGACACTGCTCGATCGTGTGGATAGGGCTTTAGATGTGTACCGGTCGTGATAAGATTTTCAATTTTTTACAGTAATTATTAAAAAATTATCCCCATAGAACTTAATTTTCCACCAAACGATAAAATTAAAAAAAAAATCTCGCATACAGGACAGTTATATTTTTTTACAGTATTTTTTTGAGAAACTATAAAAGGTATGTTTTCCATTGTTGAACTGCTTTTCATACTCTCCCTATAGATGGCAATTTCCTATTTTAAAAAATGAACTTCAATGGGGAGAATTTTTGAAAAATTACTGTAAAAATTAAAAATCGTGTCTAGAGAAGGGGGGCAGACCCCCATCAACCCATCGTGAATCCCACAGCAATCCTGATTAGCCGTACCTGTTTTCCAAAACTCTCCCTATAGAAAAGATTTTAATTTTTACAGTAATTTCAAAAATTCTCCCCATAGAAGTTATTTTTTCACACCAAACCATACATTTTTAAAAATACTCCCCAGACAGGACAGTTATACATTTTTACAGTATTTTAGTATTTTTTTCCATTTTTGAACTGCTTTTTCATGGGCTCTCCCTATAGTTTTTCATGGTAAATTCTTTACTTAACCCCACATTTTTCACACTAGTGGGCCGATATCAGCTACAGTCTGCCCTACCTCACCAATACTAAGAATCCTTGAACTGACTACAGTACAGGCAAAGGGGTTATAAGATGTCCATGAAGCAAGTGAGAAGGGGAAATTGGCACATCATCATGAAGATCATTGCTGACATAAGAAATGGGTCTATCATTAACTATAGCCTCAGCTTCAGTTACCAGAGTGTACTGTAGTTCATCAAAAGTCACAAATGAGCGTCCCAAACATTTCTTCAACACTCCTTTAGTTACACCTATTAACCGCTCATAAAAGCCACCTTCCCAGGGAGCACGCAGTCTTATGAATCTCCATTCAACCTTCTGTCTGAGCATGCTATCTTTAACCTCTGTATCATTATATAATTTCCTCAAAATGTTAGATGCAGCTACAAAGGTACTTGCATTGTCACTGATGATAAGACGTGGTGTTGACCTCCTACTTCCAGCCGTGATGGAATAAAACTTGGAGTACAGTATTTGTAGCCGTGATGGAATAAAACTTGGAGTACAGTATTTGTAGCCGTGATGGAATAAAACTTGGAGTACAGTATTTGTAGCCGTGATGGAATAAAACTTGGAGTACAGTATTTGTAGCCGTGATGGAATAAAACTTGGAGTACAGTATTTGTAGCCGTGATGGAATAAAACTTGGAGTACAGTATTTTTCCTATATTATATAAAGTTACAGTTCTCGGTTATACTGATGTTTTGGACCGACAGTTAGCCCATCGATCTTTTTTGGCCTAATAGGTCCGGTAGAGCATATACATCATTGCTATATATGTCATTAACCCTCCAGCCCCGGCTATTATATTATATAATATAATATTATAATAATATAATACTATTATATACTATAATATAGTACTATTATATTATATAATATGAGGAACTGCTGCAGCAGTATCGGGATGTGTTAGATAAGGTTAGGATGAAGGGAGGGATCCCTGTAGTACATTGTATCCTACCCAGAAGAGGAGTTCCCAAGGAATGGACATCCAGGGCGATTGGTGTCAATTGCCGTTTGGAGAAATATTTCAAAGAAAAAGCAATAACATTCATTGATAACTGGGATAGTTTCTATGGGAGAGGTGGGATGTACGCAAGGGATGGGATTCATCTTTCACGGTTAGGGGTTTCTACATTAGCTAGTTCTTTAGATAGGGTGGTTGTGGGGTTTTGAACAGAAATATTGAGAGTGTAAATGAGAGGTTAAATGGAACAATTTTAGCGTCAGGCGAAAGCGATAAGGATATTCAGTCTCATGCTAAAAATGATGACTATATTGCAAATGATAGTAGTGATGGTGCAACGGAAGATGGAAATGTCGTTAGAAATAAAGGTAAATTAGGTATAAAGAAAAGAAGTAAATTGAGAGTATATTACACAAACTGTAGGAGTCTATGTAACAAAATGAACAAACTTAGAGCCCTTGTTAGCGAAGAAAATATAGACATAATAGCGCTAACTGAAACGTGGATTACTACAGAAACCAAGCATTTTTTAGCAGAATTTGATATACCAGGATATAGTTTGTTTAAATATGACCGAACAAGTAAGAGGGGTGGCGGTATAGCAGTGTTTGTCAGGAGTACATTAAAAAGCTGTATTAAATCAGGTATTAGACTAAATAACGATAATGAAAGTGTTTGGGTAGAGGTTAACGAAGGTAGTGAGACCATAGTTATTGGAGTTATGTATAGACCGCCAAATATGAGTAGAAATGACGGAACGTCATTATGCGAGGAAATTAAAATGGCATCAAGGTTTAGCAATGTGTGCATTATGGGGGGTTTTAATTTTCCGAATATAGATTGGCAGCATCAAATAGGAGACTGATTCTGAGGAGTTTATAGAGGTAGTACAAGATAGTTTTTTATTTCAATTCATAGATACGCCGACTAGGTAATAATATTCTCGATTTAGTTTTCAGTAACAATGAACATATGGTAAATAATGTAGAGATAGGGGACCACCTAGGAAATAGTGACCACAATTCTGTGTATTTGAATATACAATGGAAAGGTAATACCAGAGAGAATACAACATTAATACCTGACTTCAGAAAAGCCAATTATGGTGGGTTAAGAAGAGCCCTATTAGCTGACCCTATGGTAAAAAAATTAAGTCGATCCAGGTGTCCAAATGAGTGTACCCCTTCTCAGGCACCTGTCATCTTAAGTCAGGAAGAGACGTCAATCTTGGTAGATACATACGATAATTTTATCGAGTCAGTATTCAATGCACAAAATAAATATATCCCCAAAAGAAAATTTAGATCAACACAGAACCAACCCAAATGGATGAATAATAGACTATTAGATCTTCTAGGACACAAGAGAGGAATATATAGAAAAATTAAGAAAGGCGAAATTCACCTACTTGCTTACTATCAGAATCTATCTAGACAGGTAAAAAAGGATATTAGGAAAGAAAAAAGAAATTATGAAATTAAGGTTGCCAATGACTCAAAAAATAATCCTAAAGCTTTTTACCAACTATATAAATCCAAGGTTAGAGATGTAATTGGTCCCCTTAAAACTTTGATAGGAGAAATGACAGAAAATGATTTAGAAATGTGCAGTACATTAAATAGTCAATTTCTTTCCATTTTCACTAATGAAAATTTGGCACAGTTTCCAGAAGTCCGTAAGGTATATAGCGATAGTATAGAAAATAGGTTAAGTACGGTTACTATAAGTAGAAATTATGTGCTTAAGGAAATTGACAGACTGAAACCTCATAAATCGCCTGGTCCTGATGAGGTATATGCTAGAATATTAAAAGAATGTAGGGATGAGTTAAGTTACCCATTAAATTTTTTATTTAACAAGTCATTGGAGACAGGTATAGTTCCAGAAGCTTGGAAGCTTGCAAACGTAGTTCCGATCTTCAAAAAAGGTGACAAATCAATAGCATCCAATTACCGTCCCATTAGTCTTACATCAATCATAGGAAAGCTACTAGAGTCAATTATTGCTAGTATAATTAGAAACCACTTAGATACATTTAATTTAATAAATTCTTCTCAGCATGGATTCACTCAGGGACATTCTTGCCTTACTAATTTGCTTAGTTTTTTCTCAGAGGTATATGAAGCAGTAGATAATGACAAGTCATATGATATAATATATTTAGATTTCAGTAAAGCTTTCGACAGAGTCCCCCATGAGAGATTGATGAGAAAGGTTGAGGCGCATGGAATAGGTGGGGCGTTGTTGGGATGGATTAGGTCATGGCTAATTGGTAGGAAGCAGAGAGTCAGCATAAATGGTACGAAGTCAGAATGGGGAGCAGTCAAAAGTGGTGTCCCCCAGGGATCTGTATTAGGTCCTCTTTTGTTTGTTATATACATAAATGACCTTGATTTAGGTATAACTAGTAGGATAAGTAAATTTGCAGACGATACCAAAATGGGGAGAACAATTGATTCAGATAGAGATATAGAGTGCCTCCAAAGGAATCTAGATACCTTACACGAATGGTCAGTAAATTGGCAGATGAAGTTTAACCCGGTGAGACCCAGCGTCGCATGTGTTGCGTCGGCAGTCTTTGATCACCAACTCCCAGCGACGCATCACGTGCGTCCGACATATAAAAAACACTTACGTGGCTCGTAAGGTAGGAAATGGCGGGAGAATAGGAGGGGGAGGTACCGTAGTGTGTGGGGGAGCCGGGCCAGTAGGTGTGAGTGGGCCGAGACAGCCGCGCGGCTGGTGGTGGTGGGCTTGGTGGGGATAGTTTACACCCCTAGTTCACCGCCACTTTGAACCTTCATTACTCCGGTCGTATGGGAGCTAGAGGCTTGAGATTTATGTGAGATACTCCTTAGGATGTATTCCGTACAATGCCATACTCAGTTTTTACCCTAGTGCTCCCGGGCGGGTGGTCATGCGGGGGAGACGAACTATTGAACCCCCCCCCCCCCCGCCCTCCAAATGACCGAAATGATTTTTTTTTTATTTATGTCTTTATTTCTCACCATTCTCTTCCATTTTGGCTCAACAATTTTTTTTGAGGCTCCCCCCCTCACCAGCCCCCCCCCCCAAACAAAAAATGTCAGAGGTGATTTTTTTTTTTTTTTTCATTTCTCATCCTTGTCTTCCATTTTAGCAAACAAAAAAAATAAGTGAAAATGGCTTGGGACTGGGGTGAACAAAATATTATAACTAGCCGGGGCTCAACGGGTTAACATTTACAAATGCAAGGTATTAAAGATAGGGAAGATGCATACAAATTTTAAATATAAACTAGCTAATATGGAATTAGAAAACTCAAATTGTGAGAAAGATCTAGGTGTGTTTGTTAGCAATGATTTGAAGCCTAGACAACAGTGTATAAGCGTTCGAAACAAGGCAAACAGGATTCTCGGGTTCATCTCTAGGAGTGTGAGTAACAGAACTGCTGATGTTATCTTAAAACTTTACTTGTCATTAGTGAGACCCCATATGGATTATGCTGTTCAATTTTGGTGTCCTTATTACAGAATGGACATAGATTCATTGGAGAGAGTACAACGTAGAATGACAAAAATTATCCATAATATTAGAAATCTTCCGTATAAAGAAAGGTTGAAGAAATTAGGCTTACATTCGTTAGAGAGACGCAGAGTTAGAGGGGATATGATAGAGGTGTTCAAGTGGATTAGTGGGATTAACAAAGGGGACATGACAAATGTACTAAAGCTCAGTGATAGCGAAAGAACTCTTACCAATGGTTTCAAATTAGATAAATTTAGTTTCAGAAAAGATATAGGCAAATATTGGTTTGGTAACAGAGTTGTAGATGGGTGGAATGGACTACCAAGTGCTATAGTGGGATTAAAAACGATAGGGAGCTTTAAGATAAAATTGGATAAGCATATGGACGAGAAGGGTTGGGTGTGAAGGGGGATCAGCAGGGTTGGGCCAATCAGCGCTCTGCAGACCCCCGTAATCCTGCGTTAATCTCTAACCGTTTTGGTAAGATGATCCTCAGGGTATTAGAGTATTGAGCCTATAATTGGGCTTTGTAATTGGGTTTGTGTGAGACAGGGATCTGCCTTGCTTAGGCCAATCGGCTTTCTGCAGACTCCCATTTTCTTATGTTCTTATAATTTCCCCGAAACCCGGTGGTTTTGGCCGAAAAACTTCTACGCCTACCGTATTATTGTTATTTTGACTGCTTCCGCATTCCCGCGCATCCCCCAAGCGTACTGTATATGTGTTTCGTACCTGTAGAATGGCGTTAAGTAGAGCTCTCTAAGTCAACTGGTTCAGTTGTGATGACGATTTCATTGGAGATAACTTTGTGGCAATATCAGCCACTTTACACTACTTTTCGCTACTTAACAATAACATACAGGCACACACGAACAAGCGTCGCTCTCCTTCTTGTGGTCGGAGATGCGCAGCGTCGGTCCAGCCGGTTGTTGTTTACATGCGTCTGACGGATGCCTCGCACACCAAGCTTACAGGCTTTCAAGCTGCCGGAGCCTCAGCACCCTTCCGGGTTGCGCGGGGGGTGTTTTTTATGGAGGCCTCAGAGCCCAACCGGGTCTGGGAGGTTAAGAGCCGAAATGTATTATAAGGGAGAAAAACAAAAATGCTAAAATACATAGCCTACTGTAAAACAAACAGTTTTTCAGCAAGTACCAATAGACGGCACCGCGGCTACCATCACCATTGTCTGCAGCTATCCTAGGTTAGGTTAGGTTGTTAGGTTAGGCTAATAGCACAAAGGCCCAATAAAAAAAAAAAAAAAAAAAAAATCAGCGGGGGTGTGGGGGCAGCAGCCCCCACCCATATACTACGTTAGGTTAGGTTAGGTTAGGTTAATAGCACATTAAAAAACAAAAAAATAAAAATAAAAAGTAACCCAACTAGCGGGGGTGTGGGGGCGACATCCCCCACCCATAATACAGTAGGGTCCCGCATAAAACGTGTTCGCATAAAACGAGTCTCGATTAAAACGACCGACCTAAAATATTAATATTTAATTTTCGATCAGAACGAATGTGATCACATAAAACGAGTCCGCCGCCAAAGTGGGGCAAATCCGAGGAGTTTTCATATAGAGCGCCGAAATATCGTACAAAACGTATGAAATATCGTTCGCTTTGTACGAAAATTTTCGCTTACAGTGAACATTGACGATATTGCGCCACCAAAATGCTGTGTTCACATAAAACTAAATCGCATAAAATGCCCTCGTTTATCGACCATAAACTCGTTTTATGCGAGACCCTACTGTACTAGGAGGTTAGGTAGGGTTGTTAGGTTAGGCTAATGTCTCCTCAAAGTTGACTATTTTTATAACATAAGATATTAGGCTATCCACTCCACCCCGTGAAATCCGAGCCAGCTTTCGTTAAAAGTTGGCTTGGGTTTTCACAAAATTGGGTTTTATGGGTTTGCAATTTTTGGAAAACCCGAGCCAACTTTCGAAATTAGGTCACTGTCTTTTTCGTTTATTAAATTTTGCAAAATCCTAGCCAACTTTTGAAGAAACTTGGCTCGGGTTTTCGAAATATCAGGATTTATGCCTTTGAAAATCATTAAAACCCGAGCCAGCTTTTGATACGAAACGCTATATTATTGTGCTTTTAACCCCTCATTTTCCCTGACCTTCATAGCCCTCCCCACTAGCAGGGGGCATGTTTTTAGATTGTTGGATAATGGGTAAATACTCATTTCAGCTCCTCGTCAATATAAAACAACATATCTGAAGGAAAAATTAAAAAACAAATAAAATATAACTTACTGAAGTCGCTGTCGGTCCAAAAAGTCAGGTTTGCCCAGTTCTCAATATATATACAGTATAATTCTTGATATGCTGACGGACTAGCTCGTCCTCAGGCTGTGGCGTTTAGTGATCAACTGACTATCAAAATTCATATCTGCTACATCACCTCTGAATCAATAGTAAGTTCGAAGCATATGAATTACTAATAACCAACTCAAGATTTATGAACCTTATGAAACAATCAATACATGCGAGTGAATAATTTAATTTACACTGTAAGGATTCGAGTTATATGAAACATTTGATACTCAAACGAAGCTAGGTTCATAATCTATCAACTGAGTTTTACCTGAATTCCAAAGCAAGACAAGATTATTCTTATGAATGTACAGTCGTATCCCAAAATTCTCCACAGGTGTTTTTAGATTGTTGGATAATGGCTAAATACTATTTTGTACCCATCCTTGGTAAAAAAAAAAAAAAAAAAAAAAAAAGAGGCCTATATTGAAGAAAAAAATGTAAAAAATGAAGGGTAGAATGTAGAATTCGGGCGTACCGCCAGCCTTGTTATTATTTTACTTAAGTGTTGTTTCCACATAGCGATTTTGATTTGTTGTTTTGTCTTTTTACTGTGTTCGTATAAGTTTTGGTTTGTTTATATTGCAAGTTTTACATTATAATTACTGTACGCTACGCGGAGCGGTGGCGGACGTTTGCCATTATGTTCCCGTATATTTTGACTGCCTTTGGATACAATAATATGTTGAGGGCGCAGTCACATATTGTCATCATATACTGTATATTGCCAGCAGGGGGCAAATAACCAAAATAATAAACGCGAACTTAACTACGGCGATCGACATGTGTAAATATGACGGCAGCGGTGGCATCGGACGCTTGCAATCATATTCCTGTCTATTTTGAATGCCATTGAATACAATAATATGTTGTCATCATCATATATATTGCCAGCTGGGGGCAAATAACTGAAAATAAATCGCTTTGAAAATAGATGCAAAGTTAACCGCAGCGATCGCCCTATATGAATATGACTACCGTACACCCGGAAACTACATCCATCCCAAAATGAAAAATAATGCTAAACATGCGGTCTAGAGTCTTCAATTTTTACAAGAAAAAAAAAAAAAATATATATATATATATATACATACTGTATACCGGTATATATATATACCGGTATATTATATATACCGGTATATTATATATACTGTACAGTGGTCCCTCTCATTTAGCGAATTCATTAGTCTAGCCAAACCATCGCCAAAATTGAATTTCGCCAAACGCGAATAGTACTTTAAATGGGAAAATTATCCATTAGTCTTTGACGAGGCCCGAGTTCACCCTTTTGGGCCTTTTCAAACCACCCGCCATGCGCATCATCGATCGCCGACACACTCGGCGCTGTCTGCTTACTCTGTTTTTGCTAGAAGACATAGGCCTAGCCTATATATCTCCACAAAGAATTGACCTAACCTAGGTTAGATGTATATCAGGCAGCAGAATTCATTGTTATCTTGTGAATAGTCTTATTGATAAGGAATAACCACATAACCTTAGCAACAAGTTGCTAAGTCACTAGCTAGCCAGACCAAGAAATGGTCTAACCTAGCTTAGATATTATATCGGGAGGCATAAATCACTTTTACCTTGTGAATGGTGAAGACTAGAATTTTCTATACCAACTGCTTTTCGATTGAGCAAAATAATGAAATTGGTTTTGGATCCGTGGTCACTTCTTTGATTAATTATATTTATCGATTGGGCCCCTGAGTCAGCTGATGCGCGCGTGTGTGTTTGTGTGTCGCAGACTGTTTGGCACAATAAACAAAGCAAAACAAGAGATATGAGGTTCACAAATCGGTTTGGTCAAGATTACTCTGTTAATATACGTTTATGAAAATTAATATACCTGGGATATTCTCGCTATCCAAGCAGCTCACTTAGGGTTTTGTGAGTAGGCCTAAGCCTATCTATAGCCTAGCCTCGGCCTAAGAGTAACTCTCAATACGGCGCTCTACTGTAGCCTACATGATACATTAACAGCAATAGAAAAGACAATAGATAATATATAACAGATTTTATTTACCATGAATTATTTAGAGTTAGGCCTGGTGAGACTAGCTTGCGGGCGGCGCATTCTGGGCCGACGCCATTCCGTGACGTCAGCATTCTCGCCAAAAGTGCATTTGAAGCGCCAAATTCGGATTCTGGTACCATATCCAACCTATCGCCAATACTGTGTTTCGCCAAGCTGAAATCCGCTAAACGCGAGGGACCACTATATATATATATATATATATATATATGTATATGTATATGTACAGTATATATATATACTGTATATATATATATATATATATATATATATATATATATATATATATATATATATATATTCTGTTGCTGATTGTACTGTACCTGTACCTGTACTTGGGAAATATTATTGAAGAATTAATTTAATTTTCTTTTTCTTCTTTTTAGGTTGTTGTATATATATATATATATATTCTGTTGCTGATTGTACTGTACCTGTACTTGGGAAATATTATTGAAAAATTTATTTAGTTTTCTTTTTCTTCTTTTTAGGTTGTTGAGGACAGCAGCCCGCAACCCTAGCAACCAGCCCAGCAAGAAACTATACGCCTCAGCAGCCCGCAACCCTAGCGACCAGCCCAGCAAGAAACTATGCCTCACAGCCCGCAACCCTAGCGACCAGCTCAGCAAGAAATTACATGCCTCAGCAGCCCGCAACCCTAGCGATCAGCCCAGCAGTAGAAACTACACGCCTTAACCTGAGGAACTCAAAATTGAGGTAAGGAAAGTGTACAAAACATGTAATTTATCCATTCGATTCTGACATAATTAGTTATATTTACGATATAAAGCATTATTTCTTCTCCATGAGCGTTTATTTTACTTATATGATAAACATTTGAACTTGAAGAATGATAAAAGAGGTGGAAACAGCAATTGAGGGGTGAAAAACTTATATTTTCGCCGCCTGGTCGTATTCTGAGGCGGCCGGCCAAGGGACATACAACCTCCCTCTCCAATGTCTGGCTTGCAACTGAGCTCTCTGGCAGAGATCTCACACTGCTATAGGCTTTTTAAATGACTCGCCCGTGTTTTCGAAACCGTGTGAGAATAATTCGCACGGAAAATAATAACCGGTAAATTAGGGAAATGAGAGGAAAATAGCCAATAATTGAAAAGAGGGGAAGGGGGGTTGTGGCACATGTGGATGGTTTTAGGAGGTAATAGAGGGGAATTATCTCACCTAATCATGCATTCCTTTGTTTTGAGAGGCCCTGGGTAGTTTTTTATATGGTCCTGCTTCTGTGAGGCCTATCGCATTCACTATAGTGACCCTTCCGTGAGGCTTATCGCGTTCTATGGGTGAATGCATTTTCTAGTTTAATATATACTGGTATCTATGTTCAGTTAAATAGAGCAGATTAACAGACCACTGAGCTCCATACGGAACTCTCCTAGGTCTGGCACTAGAACTACATGTGATAATGTGATTAGTATATGGTATATATCTCCCAGCCTCCCTACAAATAAAGGTCGGAGTCCTACTGCCCTGGAAAGCTTTTATTAGTAGTGTGTAGCATGCTGCCTTGCTATCTGTTGGCACGAGATACGGTAACCTAATCTGGTTGGTACAATCATTACCCCAAGTGTGTAAGCCCACTATCAGGGTGGGGCTAAGTTTGGGAAAGATGTCCGAGTCAATTCCTAGAAAATCAATTGTCAATATCATATACTGCACATCACACCAAAAGTCATTGGAAAAACCTAATCATTTACATCTATAACAGGTGAAGTTGCAATTTTATCCCCCAAAATTAAAAAAATCTTTTGTCTTCTGATATGCCTGTATGATTGTGTTCTTTTATTTAGAAATTATTATTTTACTTAAGCGTTGTTTCCACATTGCGATTTTGATTACCGGTAGTTATTTTGTCTTTTTACTGTGTTGTATAAGTTTTGGTTTGTTTATTTTGCAAGTTTTACATTATAATGCCATATTAAGTGCAGTGTGCAGGCTATGTTCAGTTAGATTAGATTAGGAAGGTACAGTTAGACTACACTGGAGTCTGGAAATCAGTAACCCAGGTCCTGAAAATTACTTTTTTTAATGCTACCGGGTAATTCATCAAAATAGCAAGCAAAATCTTGCCATGAATCTTCGCACGCTCTTTGCGTTCGCTTCTTACAGGACTTTTCCCTTCACCCACCCCAGGACTTACTTCATCATCATATAACTGTCTTGATAGCGTAATGCATACTGCATGGAATTTCGATGTGAGTAACCTGGGTTCGAGTCCTCTGAGGGCCACATGTATATTTAGTAGTAGCCTCTACGTCTCCAACGTAGAGCTATATACCTATCGTATAATTCCGTTCCGCTCTGGAGCGGACAATTATCGTAATCACTAGCGCGATTAAATCGATAACATCTAGAGTAGCACCTTACTCTCTCTACTAGGTACGTTGTACACACTCTTGAAGCTACTATTTTAAAGGAAATGAAAATATTGATGAGAAAGAAAAGAGAAAATTGCAGAACATTGTCCATCCTATCTGGCTCCTTAAGCCGTTGTCACGGGTCCACCGCACAACCCGACCGGGTTCATTAGATCATTCCTTTTCGCGCTACACTCTATGACGCACACACTTTTTCTGGTGCTTTGTTTTTGTACCTACAACTCCTGTCACCTCCCCTTTGGGGGTATTGTGGGCCTTATTTAAGGTACCTGTGTTTCTAGACAGATGATACGTGCTGTAGGCACACTGAAAACTGGGCTCAAATGTGTTTTTCTTGGAGTGTAGCATCGAAACTGGAGGTTACTTAATTTTTTGCCATCTGCGCGCTTGGGCGACCCTCGTTCATTTAGGCTTTGACTTTTGTTTTCACTTGCGGTGGCTTTAGTTTTGTCTTTAGTAAGCTTCTTGTCATTATAGTTTTTTGTCACTGCCTTTATTTTTGCTTTTCTTTTCGTGAAATTAGGCCTAGGCTTACTTGTGCCCTTATAGTTGGTTGGAAGGGGGGCGCTGACCCTTGTAGGGCCGATCCCTTTTGGTGGTCTTTTTACTTGTTGCTGCCTCTCTTCAAGAGTACAGGAACTAGTGCGCCTGGTAATTTCATATATTACTGCCTCAAGTACCGAATAGGCTACCTTCCGAGTTTTGGCCTAGCCTAAGGGGGGGTGTTTGGATTTCAACACTGTGGCAACCTCAATCTGGCATACAATGCTCACTTTTTGATTGACGGACCCAGTGCTCTGTCTCCATGGATACAGTCCCACAAAACCGCGGACGTAGCCTGTTCTGATGAGTTTTTGTCTGACAGTTTTTGTTCTGTCTACTGCCCCTCCTACGGTATTGATTATATCCCTCATCAAGGGTACAGTAACTGGTGGCGCCATGTCATTTCATATATTACTGGCTCCTGAACCGATTAGGCTAACTTCCGTTTTTAGCCTAGCCTTGATGGGGCATTTTGGTTTAGACTGCGACTCTGCGGCCCCCTCAATCTGGCATACTCTGCCCCTGTATTGATATTACGGCCCCAGTGCTCCGTCTTCCTGACGCTTCGGTCACTTGTTGCTTACCCTCCTCAAGGGTACAGTAACTGTTGACTCCTTGTAATTTCATATATTACTGGCTCTGGTACCGAATAGGCTAACTTCCGTTTTTTCGCCTAGCCTGTTCCAATTCATTATTAATCTGACTCTAGTACCGATTAGGCTAACTTTTTAGCCTAGCCTAGAAGGGGGGCGTTTGGTGTACAACTCTGTGGCCTCCTCAATCTGGCGTAAATGCCCCTGTATTGATCGGCGGCCCCAGTGCTCTGTATTCCTGTCGCTACGATCCCTTGTTGCTTCCCTCATCAAGGGTACGGTACCTAGTGGCTCCCTGTAATTTCATATATTACTGACTCAAGTGCCGAATAGGCTAACTTTTGTTTTTAGCCTAGCTTAGTGGAGGGGGGCGACTTTAGTTTACGTCCCTTTTAGTGTCGTCCCCTGTGCTTTGTTACCTGCTGCTGGTTGCTTCCCCTCCTCAAGGGGCCGGTACCTCGTGCACCCTGTATTTTCATATAATTATTACTGACACTCGTACCGTTTCGGCTGCTTGCCGTTTTTTGGCCTAGCCTAAGGGGGGGGGGGGGGGCGCTTTGGTTTTCAACACTGTGGTAACCTCGTTCTGGCATTCGTGCTCGTGTTGTTTGACGGTCCCGGTGCTCTGTCTTCCTGGTTCTCCCCAAAACCGCGGACGTAGCCCGTTCTGATGTGTTTTGCGGACAGTTTTTCTTCTGTCTCTGTCCCCTTCGGTAGTGTCTGCTTACCCACTGGCTCTCCCGCGCCTGTTGTGTTTTGGTGGGGTTCCCTTTGGACCCCCCCCCCCTTTTTTGGAAAGGATGGCTTTCACTGTCATTTGTGCCACAGGCCTTGCTGCGACGTTCTGTTGGGTTACCGCCCTGGGTCGGGTACTTCCCGCTCTAGGTCGGGGCCTTCCTTTACGGTCGCATGGTCACCTCCGCTCTGGAACGGGACTTGCCCGTTCTATATTGGAGGTTTGTTTTTGTTGCTGCTTGATACCCACGGACTCTCCCGCATCTGTTGTGACTGGCCTGGCTCCCTTAGGGGTCCTCGGCTTCCAGCGGGGCCCCTCGGGGCCTCTCCGCTCTAGGACGGGCCTTCTTTTGTGCATTCTTGCCTTGCACCTTCGGCGCTGCTCTCGTCTATTACCGCGTCCCGTTCCTGGGCGGGGGTGTCCGTCTACGGCTCCTCCGCTCTGGAACGGGAATGTCGCTTCCCTGCCTTCTCATGCCACTTCCCGCTCCAGGACGGGGGGAGTCCGTTTCCGGCTCCTCCGCTCTGGGGCGGGATTGTTGCTCCCGCCTGGGAACGCAGGCGTTCCCGCTCGATGTTGGGGTTTTTCCGCTCTAGATCGGACATCCCCGTTTACGAACGCGCTCATCTTGACTCGGTTTCGGCCTAGACTGGTCGTCCTGCACTTCCATTAAGACATATTTTAATGCTCCTTTTTCCCAGGCTGTGCTTTCTGACCTACAGGACCTCTTCACTGGTACCGGCCTTAAGGTATCGGTCTCCATTATGTTTTGGGGTGGGGTTTCCTTCAGTTCTTCAGAGGGTTGAGCCTACCCCTTGGTTTTTTCTGACCTGGGGTTTGGGGCTCTTTGGCCTGTTGCTGGTTCCCCTATGGCCTTCCTGATCCTCCTTTTGGAGGGTTCTCTTCAGCTTTAACTTCAAGGGGGACATGGGGGGGGGGGGGGAGGAGCACTCTCCTTCATTGGACGGGACTCCAGTCTCCAGGCCTAGTGAGAGCTTTTAGGCTACTCCCTGACCTGGTGCCTGTAGCCTGTAGCCTATTCTGGGATCTCTGATCTTTATTTTGTGCATGTCCTCATGCCTGATACTCCTGCCTGGCCTCCCATTTCGGGGGCACTCTTTGGCCTTCTTCTTAAGGCTTCATCGACTTTCAGTGTTTTTTTCGTGGTGCTTCCGACCAGGCTTTCGTCTTGTCTCTGCCAATGACATACATGCGTGCATTGCCATGGCCTTTATTTTCATGGTGCTTCCAAACAGGCTTTCTTCTTGTTACTGTCGATGACATACATGCATGCCTTCCCATGGCCTACACAGGGTCTTCACAGGTTTTTTTTCTTCTGGTTCCAGTGTAGTATGTCTACTTCGCTCTGCTCTCGCCACGGGTTCCTCACCGGGTGGTGAGTTCCACCCATCCTACATTCGTCCTACATCCTACATTCCGCTCCAGAGCGGATTTCCGCCCCCGAGCGGAGCGGCCCGTTCTGGTCCGCTCTTCTCTGGGTCGGTGCTAGGGTGCTTTGCTTTGCCTCTGTATAGGGACTCGGTTGCAGTAGTTCCCGGACTTCTCCTTTTCTTCATACCCTCTTCCTTTATACGGCTTTTCATACCTTCCTTCTCGGGACTTGCACGGGGTTCTTTGCGCTTGTTGGTTCGCCTGGTCTCCCTGCCCCTCTGCATGGGGGGTCCCTCTTCACCCCTCACCACGCACAAGGGGGGTGGGGAGGGGATACTCACTTTCATGAAAGGTGCTCCATTTGCAGGGTGTAGTGACCACTTTTGTGCGTTTTTCAGCCCTCGTGCCTGTTTCGAAGGGCCCCCCTTTTTCGTCCTTCCCCGCCTCAACAGGGGAAGGGGTACTCTCCTATCAAGGATTCAAGGGTTTTTTACCAATATTGTGCTTGCACACATTTCCTGTGCTTCATACATGGGACATCAGTATCTTTTACTTTCCAATTAAGATGTGGATGTCCCTTCCTCCTTGCGCACGCCTTGGATGTCCCTTCATCCTTGCGCACGCCATAGGTGTGCGCGTCGGAAGTCTTCAAGGCGCCAGATTGCCTTTCCTCCAAGTGCCTCGTTCGGGCGTCCTGGCTGTTTCCGAGGACTCCGCAACGAAGGTGGGTCGTCACTCTCCTTCACCATCCCACCGACGATCTCCGACTCCTCTGTCCGGTTCAGGCCATCCATGTGGCTCCGCCCACGGCTCCGGAGGCCACCGCTGACCGGTTTTGCCTCCATCCGCCCCATGCTTCTGTACATGGCGGTATTCTTGGGACGCTCTACTGCCGTCCCTCCTATTTACCTGTGGTAACTCTTTGTGGCCCGCCTGCTTTCTTCCCCTGCTCTGCCTGGGGCGCTTCATCCATGGGCCATCGGTATCTTTTTCCTTTCCGGTTGCAGTGAGGATGTCCTTTCCTCCCTGCGCACGCTGTGGGGGTTCCCGTCCTGCCATGCCCGTTGGGACATGGAGAGTCCTACCCATGTCTCGTGCTCCAACCGCGATGGGTTTAACCCTCGGAGGTGTAGACCGTGTCTCGTCCTACGTTCCCGGACGCTGTAGAGGCCGGTTCTCGCCTCTGCGCTCCATGTTCGGGGTTTCGCTCTCTCTGTCACGGACCGCCTCCGACGGTTTCCGCGCTTCCTCAACGAAGGGGTGCGTGCCATGCTTCCCCTTTCCTCTGCTGTCTCCCTGGCGCCTGAACGCTTTTCCCCCGGTGCCTCGTTCGGACGTCCCTACTGTTTCCGAGGACACCGGGTCGTAGGGGAGACGCCGCTCTCCTTCACCACGTCGCCGACGGTCTACGGCTCCACTCCGCCCTGTCTCTTCCCCTGTACGGTCTCCGGGCGTGCTTCCGTACTGGGCGGTGTTCTTGCCTACGTAACCTGCTCTACCTGTGGTTGCTGCTCCGGTTGTCCATCCTCCCACTCGCTCCCAGGCGGCATCGACTTCTTTAGTCATGCTCCCTGCGTGTAGCCTGGGGCTGGTTGGTCGGCCTGTCCACGTTCCGTCCCTCGGGACGTTTCCGGTCCCTAACGGACGTCGCTTCCCTTCCCTTTACGGGAAGCCGTCATCGTGGGGGCACGTGGCGGCATCCCTCCCGGAACGAGCTCTTACACATGCACAAGGAGTGCGCCTGGTGCCTGCGAGTTGGCAGGTACAGCTCGAAGCCTTTGCTTGACACGACGTACATGTCGACGCGCCCACTCTGTTGGCATCGTATGAGTTTCAGTAGTGTCATTCCATAGTTTCTCTTTTACTGTTCCTTGTGGCTGACGGAGGGCGTCAACTTCGGGGTTCGGTCGGAGATGGGTTCTTCACCACTCCCTCTTGTCGGCTGCTCCTCCGTGTCGAGCCTCTTCATGCCTTCATCCGGGGTTTCACCTCCATTTTGGGCCTGGTTCTTTGCCCCTACGTTATCTTTCTGAACATATGCCATGTTCCTTCCCGCCACCAGAGAAGGGTGCCCTGGAACGTGTTCATAAGCCCTGGCGGCGCACTGCTCGCACGCTCTCCACCCTCTTCGAGCGTCTGCACCTAGCTCGGCTTCCCCTCAGGCTTATTGTAGCCCCACCGACTAGGGTGCTCGGGAAGGGTGGGGCCCAATTCGGGCGTATGCAACTGCGGCTCGCCTCCGTCGGCTTCATGCAGTGTCCCTTCCATGAGGCTGCGCATTGTCGCCAGTCTCTGTGGTTTTCCTTCTGTACACTGGCGCCGGCTGAGGTCAGCACGTCGCTGTTGCTTTCTGTGCTCCCTCCGGAGGGGCTCTTCTCTGCTCCTGCATGGCAGGGGTCTTCCCTCTTTGCTGCTGCGGGGCTCTTCGCTCCCCGTCCGCCTGGGATGTCCCGACCCTCCTCAACCGCTTCCTCTTCGTTGAGGTCGGCAGGCCGGCTCGTAACGAGGCCGCCAGACTCGGGGCCCCTACCGGCTCTTGCGTCCCCACTCTCGGTTTCGCTTCGCCGTTCGTGGGCACGCTGGGTGATACGGTGGGGTCTGTCCTCGGGGTGCCGGTCCACGTTTCCGCTCCGGCGACCTGCGTGACCTCGGCCTGTCTCCCCAGACATCGTCTCTGTTATTCTGTCCATGGAATTATTCGGGAAGTCTCGCCTCACCAGCGGGACTTCCTGTCGCATGTCTTTCTGGTCTCTGTGACGGACAGCGAGGTGTTGTGACCGGTGGTCGACCTGTCGTGCCTCGTATTGATGACTCTCATTATGTCACATTCGGCGGTTTACCCTTCGGTCTCCATGTCGCCCCTCGTGTCTTTACGACCCTCGTCGGACTGGCCTTGCCTCCCCTGTTCACTCGGGGTCTTCCGCTCCTCTTTTCCTTGGTGGGTGGGATCTTCTCCGCGAACTCTCCCGCACACTGTGTACACGCCGCTCTCCTTGTTCCTCGGTTCGGATTCCTAGTCGCCGTTCCCGAGTCCTGCCTTCCACCGTCGCAAGATGTGCCGTGGGCAGGCCTCGACTGGGACAGGTCGAGCACGCCTGTCACCCTGAGTCAGGTGACTGCGTAGTCTTTTCGTTCTTCAGGACCTGGCGGGGTACCTGTTTTGCCACGCACTCCTTTCCACCGTCACACTGCGTGTACCCTGCCTACCCGGGACTGCCGACCTATGGGCGGTTGCTCTGTCGATGGGACAGAGCACCCGGGTAGTTTGGTCTTTCCAACACACCGTATTCGATGTGTTTCCGCCACCCGACGCCCTTTTTGGTGTGCAAAGTCCTCCGCAGGCTGAGTGGGTAAATGAACTTTGTTTGGTTGTTCACTTCCATCTGGCCGGCACTCGCCTGGTCCACTCAGCTGTGGTGGTGGTGCCCGAGTCCTGTTCCCCTATCGTTCCCCGATTTCCACTTGGGATCGATTGGTGGCCTCGGGCCCTCGTTGGCCTTCACATCGTGGATGTTTGTGAGGCAGGGTGGCTGCCAACGTTTAGTCGTTCTTTGACTGTCAAATCCTCTCCACTGGCCACATTCTCAGTGGCAGACTTACGTCTCTCACTGGCACGGTTTTCCTTCTGGGATGACCAACACGTCACGGACACGCCTGTCAATGGCGTTCGTGTTTCCCTACCTCATTTGGTTATTTTTGAGATACGTCCCAACATATGCACCACGCTTAGGACCCGCCTGTTGGCCATTTGGGTACTGTTTGAGTCATTCACGGGGTTGGTCGTTCCTCACAGGGCGTTGGATTTCCTCATGCGGGCCTGTTTTGGACTTGGGCCTACCCCGCGTCAGATTCCTCCTCAGTGATCTCTGGCGGAGGCTCTCCCACTGCTCTCGTCTGCCTCTTACACTATTTACCCTGCGCCTGAACACTTCCATGCCATGACACTGTTCCTTCTGGCTTTGGCGGCGGGTGACGGCGTCTCGGAGATGGCTGCCATGTCTAAGACCCGGCATTGCTTCCGTTTTCTCTCGTCCTTGGGTCAGTTACTTTGGCTCCGTCTGTTCGTTTTGTGGCTACAACCGTACACGACACTCCCGTTTTTTGGCCTTTCCTGTACCGGCTTCCACACGTGGTAGGGTTCATCGTCCGTTCTGCCCGGTTTAAACCCTGCATACGTATGTGTACTCGGCCAGGCCAGTGTCGGGGTTGACATTACGGGTGGCGCCTACGTCCGATAGGAGGCTTGATCGCCGTGCTGTGGGACTTCACCTGTGTCGGGTTCTTCGGGCCAGTAACCCGTACGTTCAGGGCACAGCTCATGCCGTCCGTTCGTACGCTGCTCCATTCAGGTTTTACTTGCTTTTTCTCGCCCGGACTTTGCCGACACAGGGCTTTGGTCTTCCCCCACCACGTTTGTCTCCTCTCTGTCGTTGTCCACCGACAGACCGGGGCATCCTTGTAGTGCGTTGGGCCTGCAGGTTCCCTCGGGGTCTACCTGCGGGGTTCCTTCTGTCTCTTGTCCTTCTCCTGTCCTGTCCTTCCTTATTGGGGGGGGGGGGGGGAGGGTATTGCACTATACCCATACTTGCACCTATGTTAAAGATTAATAACTGGGCTAAGCTTTTGTGATACTTTCTAGTCTTAAGTATACTACATTCTTTCGGTATGTCTTGTCTTCATACCACTGAACTTTTCTCATATGGCTTTTAGTGCTCATGTAGTTTCTCGTCACATCCTGTACGGTACTCATATTCGGCGTATGCCGGTATTTACTCGTTCCAGTATGGGTCGTCCTGCTTTCTTCCGGAAGGAGGGTGAGGGGAGGGGGGGGGGGGGGGGGGGTGAGGGCATCCTGGAATTTATATTCATCATTATGAAATGCATCATTCTTTGTCTTAGGCTAAGTTATCTCATGGAATAAGACTTGACTGTACTTGACCTCTCTTGATATGCACCTGTCTGTACACTCTTTATATAAACTCTCTTGTTTAAGTCAGTCTTTCCATGGTCCTGATATTTCGTAAGGGCTAAGTTTGTGTTTTTTCGCTTGGATGTCCGCCTCCGATTTGTTACTCCAGCTCTACGTTGGAGACGTAGAGGCTACTACTAAATTGGGAGGTTTGACACTCTCCCAATACCAAAGAAGGAAAACCTTCTATTTGGTAGGTAGCCTCGGAGTATCCAACGTCATAGTATCCCGCCCTCACGCCGTACCCCTGCCCATCCAATCTTGTCTAATTAACTTGATACCTGGATCATCTAATGAACCCGGTCGGGTTGTGCGGTGGACCCGTGACAACGGCTTAAGGAGCCAGATAGGATGGACAATGTTCTGCAATTTTCTCTTTTCTTTCTCATCAATATTTTAATTTCCTTTAAAATAGTAGCCTCAAGAGTGTGTACAACGTACCTAGTAGAGAGAGTAAGGTGCTACTCTAGATGTTATCGATTTAATCGCGCTAGTGATTACGATAATTGTCCGCTCCAGAGCGGAACGGAATTATACGATAGGTATATAGCTCTACGTTGGATACTCCGAGGCTACCTACCAAATAGAAGATTTCCTTCTTTGGTATTGGGAGAGTGTCAAACCTCCCATTGTTGATTTCATTAATTGAGTTTAGATGTGAAGTTGGTTGGTGTAAAAAACATAATACAATGCCAGCAAGGGGTAAACATCCGGTGACCATGGGATGATTTAAGAAAGTAGGCGGTCAAAACCGATGTATACGAAAACACCGCAATAGTCTCCTTTGATATTATCCCTAATTAAGGTTTTACCACACAATTATGGCGACGACACCATCGATAGGGAGAGTTTTTGTTCTCATGTAGGCCTAATGAATTTGCCCCGGTAATGACACATATAGCATTGAAGTAAACCGTATGGCAAACCTATGGTCCGCAATACCAAACGTTCCCTTCCCTCGAAGGATCCTTCCTTTCAAAATTCGTAGTATAGAAACATTCTTTGGGATTTGTTTGGCTGAGCGAATGCTTTCGTAAACGGTCGCCGCGACCGTTTACGTCCAATATTATTGGAATCTGAAGAGGACCTCGACCCTTCTTTTCGATGGTCGTCGGATCCCTTCGTTTGCTAATTGAATTTTATTATTTGTATTATTGTTTCAATTCATAAATTAAAGGTTACAGAAGACATTCTTTAATGCAAATCAATTGCATAATGTACGAAACTATTAATATATAATAATATGAGTTACAATTAGCACATTTCCAAAGACTTTCGATATATCTTCAATGCCGATGTTGAACTTGACAGGAGCCGTTGACCCCGTTGCACAGGCACCTTCAACTGAGGCCTATGTCGGCCAGCCTTGACAACTTGTAGATCGCTTCATCAGATTTTATTCGCCCAATTACTACCCAGGTAAGGAAATTCACGACATTCCATTATACTCGCTTGTATTTTTGGCTTGGAATCCTCATTTGGTGACTATTGTTATCTATCTATTTCAGGCATACTTCCTGAAATAAGTAGCAATTGACGAGGATGGGTGTGAATGGGATCTGCCGTGTGTGGGCCTGTCAGCTCTGCAGACTAGTTATATATGTTCATTTATGGAAGTATTTAAAGTAGGCCTAGGCCTAGCCCAATCAGAGAGAACAAGTTAGTCCCTATTTATAGCCTACTAAAGTAGGCTATAAATAGGGACTAACATGTTCTCCCTGATTGGGCTAGGCCTACTTGAAATACTTCCATAAATTAACATAAGACAACGAGTGTGCAGAGCTGACTGGCCCACACACGGCATATCCCATTCACACCCATCCTCGTCAATTGCAAGACTTATTTCAGGAAATAGGCCTATGCCTCAAATAGATAGATAATAATGGTCACCAAATGAGGATTCCAAGCCAAAAATACAAGCAAGTATAATGTAATGTCGTGAATTTTCTTACCTGGATAGTAGGATAATTGGGCGAATAAAATCTGGTGAAGCGGTCTTAAGGACCTATCCATATGGAAGCATACAACAGGAGTTGTGATTAGATGATACAATATTATATAACGGGTACCTAGGCCTATGTATGTAAGAATTGCAATAAATTATGTGAAATATATTGTTCATTCTTTATGCGGTACCTATAATTGTCCAAGCATCATATATTTAGTCATTTATAAAAGTAAACCTGCCTACTAGACTTTCTGTTTTTGGTACCGTATAGTACTGTAGACAGGGCAGGTGTCAATTTGATGCAGAATAAGTATTGAAAATAAATGGTTTTCTATATTAGCCTAGTCAAAGGGGGTGATCACATTACTATTAACTTGAAACCCGAAACTTTATGATATTGCTGCACTGCCACTGAATGGTACTGGATTAAAACCTGGCAATTTTCATGTAGCAGAACTGTACAGTATAAAACTTGGGGCAAATTGGTGCAGCTGTGGTAAATAACTCCATAAAGTATACAGTACTCGGTACCTACTAAGTGATCTGTATAGGATTCACTATTCTGAACTTATACATACAGGTATTTATTTGTTTTTGAGGGAATACATAAGAGTTGAGAGTTTGAGACAGGCGAAGCCAGGGTCAAATTGGTGACCAGGCTACGGTAAGATTAGGAGTAGTGGGCGTACCACTACCGACATACAGCTTAAATCATCTATAAAACATTAACCTAACCTAACTTAACCTAGTACTACATGAATACTAGGTTAGGTTAGCTTAGGTTGTTTGGTTAGGTTAATGTTTTATAGAGGAGTTATGCTGTATGTTGGTAGTGGTATGCCCACTACTCCTAATCTTACCCAGGCTACTGAACTGGAGCCACAGGCCTAGGCCTCTTCCAGAAAAAACATCTGTGAGTATTAGGCTATGGTAATATTCAGTTGAGAAACTCTGCCTCATAAAGCTAAACTAACTCAACCCAATCCCACAATCGGATTGCTACAATACTATACTGTGCCTAACTTACCTAATGTAACTAACCTTACAGACCGGGCGGGTGCCCAACCCCGAAAGGAGTTGAAATAGGGGAGCTATCCCCCCGCCAAAGGCAGCTTTCTAGGGCCTTTCCTAGCTGATGCTGAGAGGATTGGGTTCTAGTCATGTGGTGATGGGCTGGTCTATCCGAGTGAGAACTGAGCCATCTCTACCATACCCATAGCTTTCTCTGACTGTTCCTTTTACTTATATATCTTCTAGATCTCAAGTGGCGGCGTCTTTTCCGTGGATTGACCTCCCTACTGCCAACCTAGAAGTTGGCAGATTGGGAGCCAAAGTGTCACATTTTTCCCTTACCCCTCAACTTTCCCTTCATAATTGCTGAGGGGCACAGGGCCTTGGGTGGGGCTTTGGTTTCCCGGGCGTTTCCGCACCCTCCTCAGCTCCCTGCCTTGGAGTGGCTTCGGTCACCCGGGCTTTGTTAGTGGTAAGCAGGGAGGATTTTGTGGGGGCGCTCGTTTATGGCCTTGGCCTTGCTCGAGACCTTGGGGCTGTTCGGCCAGACAGCCTGGGGAACAACAACAACAACAACAACCTTACAGACCCCATGCTGGCAATATATAAGATGACAATTAATTCATGGGGTGGCTTAGGGGGGAAAAGCCCCCCTTCAACCTATTATTGTATCCCACGGCAGTCAAAATATAAAGGAGCGTGCGAGTAGTGTAAACAAGGAAGGCGATACGTTTGAATACTACCGTACATCCTTCCCCCAACTTTTAGAAGCCGATTTGCTTCGGCTGGCTTCTGAAATTTACGGGATAGTCCTATACTCAAAAGTAAGGAGTATCGTTAGGCTACACTACTTCAAGAAACCTATCATAGGCCTATTCCAAATTTGTAGGTTAGGTTAACTCAGAAATTGCTTTCCCCATTAGCTAACCTAACCTTGGCTATATTAATTTGCCAACAATTTTGCATTGTTTAAAGAGTAGGCTACATGTTGATTAAATATGAAAGTCCCATGGAGATTAAAAAATACTATTTAGCCATAAAATCTTCTTCTATAATTAGGCTAGGATAGGTGACTATCCCTAGATGTCTAAAGCCGATGAGAACAATTGTGTGATCCAAACACTTTCCCTGCTAAATTTTTGGAAAAACTCGGAGAGTCTGAGGCTACCTCGCTTGGATAGCTAGAATAGATTAGTTTTATTAGGTTACCATGGTTATTATAAACTAAATAATCCACTAGCCTCTCATGCCTAACCCATCATCCAAAATCCAACCCTGGTAACCTCTTAAGGTTAGGCTTACCCTGTTTTCAGTAGTTTTAATATATCAAGATAATTACTTAGCAATATAGGCCTAGGCTAAATTCTCATCAAAATTGCTCATAGCCTATGTCCAATTTAAGCATCTCTTACTATGAAATGGAGGACTCAAAGCTTTACCTTTCCCATTTGGGAAGGGTCAGCCAGGGGATAGATAGCCTATGGCAATTTACAGCCCACTATCCTAGCTCTGGCCCTTTTTGAGTTAAGGGGAGGTTTTTAGTTAGTTCCCTAGACCTCCATCAAGCTTAAAATGTCACCCTCTAGGCCCCCTTTCAAGATAAATGTGTAAATTTTTCGGTAGAAAAATTTCCCGGCCAAAGGCCGGTTCCTCTTAAATTACAGGCTCGCTATCGCTCGCCAGGAAAACATAGACACCTAAATTGCACGAAAGGTCTTAAAATTGACAGAAATGGGGCGAAAGTTCTTAATTATGGTGCGAATGTCTTAAAATATCAAAAGCAATGGGGCTAAACATGGAGAAAGGGGTCCAGAAAAAAATCCCTCAAGTGGATATCTCCCCTTAACCTAACAAGTGCGCATGGGGGTAATTGGAAACGTCCCCCTGTGCTGACGTATTGGAGGCGTTTCCGTCACTAAAATATTCATTGTACCATTAATAGCATTAATACTTATCCATATGCGCCTATTATGGGTTGATTATAAAGGTATTAACCTGAAACAACAATAAAACGAGTGAAAACAGCGTTTGGATGGTCAAAATCGGAGATGTAGCCCGCGACTTGTATAATGTATGGGTGAGGCAAGCTGCTTTCCCGCCAATTTCCCCCAAGGCCACTGAGACACAGTCGATCGATACTCTCTCTCTCTCTCTCTTGCATTCTCTTGCTATCAGTGATGACCACACCCTCCAACCGGATTTCTAATGTTAGCACGAAAATATACCTCAGAATAAGGGAATAACAGGGAAAATAGGTGATAACTGAAGGAGAGGAGGAAAGTGGGGAAGGAGGGGAAGTAGAGGACTGAGATTTTGCATGACCCAGGGGCCAAATTTTTTTTTTTTTTATTTTTTTTTTTTTTATGTCAAATTTTTTTTTTTTTTTTCACTCACTCTTAAGAGTCTCCCCGCAGTCCGCCGGGGGAACTCTTAAGAGTCTCCCAGCAGTTCCCGGGTTAAGAGATAGGCTAGGTTAGATTTCATGATTTATGGCCATAGGCCTAGATCTACTTGGAACAGGTGAACAGGGCTAGGCTTGAATATAACAGAAAAGCTTGCTTGATATTATAACCAAGCCACTTTTCCAGAGAGCCAAGCACAACCCAATTATTCAGCGAAAATCCATACCACAACCCATGGCTATTCCTAAACTCAAAAATTGATTGGTGGTTGAAGGGAAATTAGGCTAGAGAAATTCAATGGTCCTCTGGGGAATCACTAGGGCCTAGGCTACCTTATTTTCGTCAATTTAGAATGTCCTAAATACAGAATAATAAGATTAATGCAATAAACTGGGTAAATAATACACCAGGGACCATCACTTTATTACGATTCGATTCCGTCTGTACTCCCGTGAGGCTGCCCGAGGCAGTAATTTGTAAACAAAACGTTCCTCAGGTATACCAACCGTAAGAAATGCACCGCAGCGAGTTTGACAGGCTTACCAACCATACGTCCGACGGTATCGCACGAGAGATTCGCACAAGGAAGCAACTGGCGGTATCACCTTCACGTGCGAATCTGACGTGAGAGTCCTTCGTCGAAGGGATCGCACGATTATCTGGTACTGCGGGCCCATAGGCCACGATAAAATTGATGGCTAACATTTTTCAATGAAACTATTTTTTAAGCTTAGACTATTTTATGATTTTCTAGCTCTATAATAGGTCAGAATCAAACTTTTCCTAATATCCTAGTATATTTATACAGGCATACTGTACTTAAATTTAATGACCGAGTGCGCCACATGAAGTGTGGTTCCGATTGTTTAGGAAAAGGTTACTGGTAGTTTTCTAAGGTGAGAAATTGAAAATTAATTATGAAAACAAAAAAATTTGTATCGGGTGTACTGTCCTCGCACCACACCCGTATTCTGTTGACCATTTTGTTATGACACTGTCGGGTGTGTTTTTTCCCTCGCATTATTTTATTAATTTTTAGTAATTTGACATGCTTGTGTGGGTGGTGCCCCACCTATGATATTAGGTTAGGTTAATGACATTATAAGGGAGTGACCCCTTCCTTCCTATTTCTATGTTAGGCCATGCATATGCAGTAAACCCCCGCCATCTCGGACTCTTTTTTTACTCGGAAACCCGTACTTCTTGGAATGGCATCTAGTGTCCCTGTAGATCTCTGCAGATTTCCGAGTTTGGCGGGATTTGTGTCCGGTTTACAGTGTTCTCTCACTCGGTTTTAAGTTGTTTTAGGACTAATTCAAGCCTGTGCCTTTTAACTATTGTGTTAATATTAATTACTATGTACTGTACTGTCCCTGAAAACATAATAATGTTTGTATATGTCATTAATATGATGAATGTCACATTCAATGATCTACTGTAATTCGGACATCTCGGAAAATCATACATTTTGTAAGTGGCCATCCCCCAATTAGTCCGAGATAACGAGGGTTTACAGTATTGTCATTACCCTAACAACCTAATCTAGTATCTTTGGTGGGAACTGCTGTCTGGAAGGATTTAGTATCTGGGCGTGTGGTCATCATGTTTACATAGGTCTTGCGCTCGCGGTTACTTTCCAGTCTATTTTGACGCTATTTTACATATTTGCCCCGGCTGGCAATATGTATGATGATTACAATAAGAGGAACAATGCTGCCAGTGTCTTCTTGAAAATTACCCTATCTTTTTGATAGGGTTAAATCCTGCCTCATGGTGAAGTTAATAAAAAATAGATTATCAGTAGGTTCAAGGATAATTCGTAGTGAGGCCGGTCTAAATTATCTGTGCCCCATGAATATTCTTTCCTCTCACTTAAACATTAGGCTATCATAATGCGGTGGGAATATGAACATGATTAGATTAATATCCAGTATTCGAAAATGGATAATGAGTCGTAGGCGTGTGCATAAACCTTTAACTGTCTTGGTGGTGTAATGGTTAAGGTGTCTAAAAATCTGTGTGTGATAACCCGGGTTCGAATCCTGGTGGATCACATATATGCTATCATTAATTTCATTGGAGGTGTTTGGTGAAGTTAATAAAAAAAAGATCATAACAAATTCTAGGTTACCAGTGTGCCAACTCTTGTCATTCAGAGCAGCAACTTTGTCCCTTTGTGGAAAATATTTGCTTATTACGGCACAATCAGAGACCGACTCACTAATCTCCTACCTTCGAAATGTGTATTATTTCCACGTTTCTGAGTCTAATCAAGATTTTAATATGTTCAGTAATTATCAAGGCTCAACTATAGGAGACCACCAACACTACAGTATATTGAACAATTTGTAATTCAACAGAATTAACACAGATATTACTTGGAGAACGTTTACGAGTTTCGGTTCGACTGCAAACCTCAGAGTTGTGATGAGTTTTAGACACAGGATCGAGAAGCCATTACTGTAACAAGATAATAATACATAAATATTATATTGTCTTACGTTAAGTTAATTTTATTTCATTAAACGAGATATACTTATTCAGCGTAATTATTATTCTATTAAAATACGCGGTGTTTAATTACCTTTAGTTTTTTGTTGTTGTGCTTCATAACGAGGATACATATGAGTTTTAATGTCATCCCCGAACGCAATAGTTATATTCGTCCTACCTAACCCATTGGCCAACAAACTAAGGAACAGACGTCTAACATATAAATAGTCCACAAATGAATGAGGACAATGATAGACTTAACTATATTATGAAGTTGTTGATGGAGATTAACTGCACTGATAATATTCCACGAGCACTAGTGTTGTCATGCATGGTTAAACGGCTACTACCTTTTCCTGCCCCTCTGTCTCTAAGCAAGGCTCGTTTTCCGTAAAGGATTGCTTCACTCAATCGTTGCTTCATTTAAACTCGACTGGCCATATTTGATTTACCCCCAGTTATAAAACAGAAAGGAATGATTCATTTACTGCTTCATTTAAACTTGACTGGCCATATTTTATTTACCCCGTTATAAAACAGAAAGGATTGCTTCATTTACTCACTGCTTTATTTAAATACGACTGGTTTTAGTTTACTAACTCCTGGTTATAAGACTGAAAGGATTGCTTCATTCAATCTCTCCTCGTGAGATATTTAATTTACTTTCAACAACTCTTCAATTACTGTATTCGAAATTAGTTGTCATATTTATATGCTATAGTTTTTTATGTACCGATACCTCAAATATAAATATACGGTATAAACTTATATTAAATATTCTTGGGGTTATATTTTGATTATTGTCCCTTTTTCATTTTATGTATAAAACAAAAATTATCCTCCTTATGAGCTTTAACCCATTGGCTGTGGCTATGTTTGGGCTATTTAGGGCATATTCAGGCACTCCTGAATGATAAATCAAGCATCTGCATTAAATGAAGTGTATTCTGCCGAAAACTAGGCGAAAATAGCTTCAAAATGAGACCAGAACGGGCCCCGTACGTGGTATGGTTCACCCGCAGCGGTGCCAGTAAAACGCGGGAAACCCGCTATTTGGTAGCACTCGCTCGCTTGGCTACACTGTTGAGAGAGACAGAGAGAGACCCGCGCGAGACACGGCCTAGCTCAGTGAGCCGCTCAGTGCTCTGAGGGTCGGAGGTGGGCCCCTCACGCTCCCGCCCACTGACACTCAATTTTTACGTTTTTTACAGGATTTTAAAGCCTGGAAATTGCTGTAACTTGCCAAAGCATTCCAGAACGTCACCCGCAGCCAAAGGGTTAAAGGAGTAGCATTTTTTCGCATTGGGATTCAATCAATTTGGTTAAGGTTTCATATAGGCCTAATGTCAATATTTTTGACATCTTGGCAAACTATCATGGGGAAACACAGACTTGAGTAACTGTCTAGTTTTATTTCACCTACTGTAGCTTTTTCTGATTAATTAATGTAACGCTTTTCCCCCTCAACTTTTACCGTCAACACTCGTTTGGCAGCTTTATAAAAAATATGTATGTATTGTATGCAATCAGGCCCATTCCCCTTTTATTTATTTTTCTGGAGGTGGTTGACTCGAGACAGAACCTGAACGGGGACAACACAACACAACAGAAAACAATGAACACAATATTTGTTTTTGTTTTTTGTTTTTTTATATAATTTTCCTCCAGTCCAGTTGCCATTATTATTGCAGATTAACTTGCTCATGTAGTTGTTGTTGTTGTTGTTGTTCCCTAAGCTGCCTGGCCGAACAGCCCCGATTCCCTGAGAAAGGCCATGGCCACGATCGGGCTTTCCCACAGAGCTCTCATTGAGTGTAGATTGTGTTGTTGGCGTAAGTGGTTGTGTGAAATGCAGTCTTCTATGATGTGTTTAATGGTATGGGGTGCTGTGTTACATCCCGGGCAGGTGTCGACAACGGAGTCATCCAGTCTCTTCTGATAGCTCAGGAGAGCTGGATGGTGTCCGCATCTCAGCCTGGCCAGGTGGACTCTGTCCTCGCGAGGAAGGGAGGATTCGGAAGGATGGATTTCGGGAGGTCGTGCATGCAGCTGCGTGTTGTCTGTGAGTGAGTGGATGGATCGGTGAGAGATGTCTGGTATTGTGTTGTGTGAATAGCTGTAGTTTGATATGTTAGTGAGTGCTTGTATGCCTTGTGGTCCCAGGTGTCTGAGGTGTATGTTGCTTATGTTGTCTAGGCCACAGGCGGGTGAGTGCTTGAGATTGTTGATGATATGCTTTGTCTGGTGATTGGTGAAGGGTGTATAGTCAGGGTCTGTGGGGAATTGTCTCTTACGTCGGATGACACGTCGGTCGTCTTTGTGAGGTTTTAGGTGGCTGACATGTGAAAAGTGATTGATGAGAGTGTTTGCTTGTTGTTTACATGAAGGAGTAGAGTCTGTTGTTGTGATTGCAGCATGTGATTGTGTTGTGTTGCTGTTGGAAAGTGTGATGCTGTTTAGTGTTTTGTATAGTTTTTTGGGGTTTGTTTTGTGATCAAGTGTTTGTAGGAAGTTATTCCAATTTAGTTTTTGTTGTTCTTGTATTTTGTTGTTAGTTTGGGTGTTGAGTGCTTGAATTTGTTGTGTGATGTCTTGTGTGTGGGGTGCTGGGGAGTGTTTCAGTATGTCGCGTTGTCTGATGAGGTTTTGAATTTCTGGTGTGAAGTTGGGGTTGTGTCTTTTTCTGTTACCTCTTGGAATGTGTTTCTTGTCAGCGTTTTGGATAGTTTTATTGAGTATGTGTACAGCATTGTTGATGTTAGTGATGGGTGTACTGTTTAGAGTTGTGAAGTGTTGTTCTGTCTCATTTGTGAATGCTTCCCAGTTAGCTCTTTTATAATTGGTGTATGTGTGTTTGTGGCTAGCTGGGGTGAGTCTGGTTTTGGTGGTGATAATGATCGGCAGGTGGTCAGAGCCTAAGGTTCTGACCACCCTCCAGGATGTTGTGGGGGCGAGTTCTGGGGAGCAAAAGGTGATGTCTGGAGATGATGGGTTATAGAGGGCTTGGTGAGGAATATGGGTATGTTGATGGATGTCGTTAAGGATGATGAGGTTATCGGTTTGGTTTTGTAGTACCAGCCCTCTGTCTGTGTCGGGGTTGTCGACAAACCAGGCCGATGTCTTGGCGTTGAAGTCACCACCCAGGATGATGTGGGGGTAGTGTGGGGTCTTTGTGATGTGTTGTAAGTGTGGTCTGTATTCATTTGGTACTGTAGGGGATGTTTGGGGAGGGATGTATGTGTTTATGATGGTTATGTTGGAGTTGTTGCCAGTGCGTATTTTAATTGACTGTATTTCTGTTGTGTTATCATTTGGGGGGAGGAGTGATTTGGTTTGTACACTGGTTACTATGTATGATATTTCTTTGTGTACCAGGGTGATGAGTCCACCGCCCCCGCCGACAGCCCGGTCTTGTCTGATGGTGGTGAAATTATGAAATGTGGGTGTTTTTTTGTGTTGTGCGGAGTTTTGTTTCTTGTAAGATGGCAATGTGTATGTTGTGTTGTTTGATGAAGTGTGAGAGTTCGTGTTTCTTTGTGTTGATGCCATCTATGTTCAGTTGAAGAATGTTAATGTTATGTGCACGATGTATGTTGGGTGCTGCTGCACGAGGATGGTGAGGGAGGGGCTGGGGGTTGGGATGGGTGAGGTGGGGGTGGGGATTGGGGAGCAGGAGATGGGGGTTGGAATGGATTAGGATGGGGTGTGGTGTGTTGAGTTGAGGATGTGGATGGTATGGGAAGGTTAGGTGGGTTAGGGAGGAGAGGTGGACGGGTTTTAGGGGGGGGAGTGGATGATATGGGAAGGTTAGGTGGGTTGGGGAGGAGAGGTGGACGGGTTTTAGGTGAGGGATTTGACTGGGAGAGGGAGGGGCATGAGGAACAGGTCCAGGTGTTTGTGTAGTGTTTCTTGGAGGCAAGTGTTGTGCAGGTCAAGTGGGTCCAGTTCCCGCATGAATTGCAGAGAACTGAACCCTTAGTATGGCGACTCGAAGTGATGGGTTTTGAGCAAGTTGGACATATGTATGTGAACGTGGGTCCTGGGTTGCTCTCAATGTCTCCGGCTAGAAGAAGTCTTCGAGAAATGACAGCCGGAGAGTCATTTCTCGGTGTAGGAAAAACTGTGTGATGTGTGTGTGTGGTGTGAGAGGTGTGGAAATTCCCGGCGCGACCGAAGCCGCTCCAAGGACCCGTGCCCCCAGGGAGGGGGCAGGGGATGGTTGTGACGGTTTGGCTCCCGAAACTGCTCCCCGCGGCCGGCATCCGGTTTTCCTCCACTGGTCGTTGATTTTGTCTTCGGCTGTGGAGGGTCGGCAGCCATCCGCGGTTGGCAGCCTCGGGAGGTGGCCCCACGGCGTAGACGCCGCCACATCAGGACTCATGTAGTAATGTGCACCCTATGTGGTGGATTGTGTTCTTTTATTTCATAAATTTTATTTTAGTAAAGCGTTGTTTCCACATAGCGATTTTGATTTAGTTATTTTGCGTTTATATTGACTTTGTTCCAGACTCCCAGTTTTGGTTTGTTTAGTTTGCAAATTTTACATTTTAATTGCATAATAGCCACAAGGTGTTGCCAGATTAAAGTTGTACATTAAATATTGTAAGCTCTTGTAGGATACCCTCTTTAACTCTGATGGTTGATTTATTGACTTGGTAAGAGTTAATGCTTCATTATGGGTACAATTTGCTGCACATATTCTGTTCAATATCCCAGTAAGTTGGTAATTTTGGCAGCGCCGCAGCCACCTCCCCGACCCCCCTCCCTCACTCCACCGCCTGGAAGGTAGGTGGTGAAGTGAGGTAGGTGGGTGGGGTGCTGCCAAACTTAGGAATTTACTGGAATATTGAACATATGTGCTATAAATTGTACTGTGTACGGTGGCGCTAATAAGTCATGTCCCAGCTGTCATTACGTTTGGCTCGCTCTGTGCTGTATTAATGTCAGTCAGATGTTTAATAGGGTGGATAAGTGTAGGAACATGTTTGTATATCTCACTCGAAACAAATAAGTCAAGTTTTAGATATTGTTGATACCAGTTATTGATTAAAACATACTTGGTGCCGAGACATCACTTATTAGCGCGATTGTACATACAAAGTATCCACTAGATTATTAAATGCATGGCTCCCACAAAGCAAACCCCATAAACTTTAACAGGGAAGGATGTAGTATCCGGGCGTACGATCATATTTATATAGGTCGTGCGCTCGCGGTTACTTTCCCGTATATTTTTACTGTTTTTTTGTTTTCCTGTTATTTGCGCCTTGCTGTCAATATATAATTATATGATGATGACAATAAGTCATTTGGGGGTGAGGGGGGCAACCCATTATTGTATCCCATGGCAATCAAAATAAACAGGAATGTGATCTCGAGCCTGCGAGTAGTGTAAACAAGGCTGGCGATACCCCCGAATACTACACCCTTACCCTCTAACCCTTTGAAGATTATGATGCATTTTAACCGTTTACTATGGCTAGCATTAGAACATTTTATACAGTTAGGAAAGATCTTGGGGAATTTTGAGGGTAAAGACGATCTCAACCATCCGACTTTCATATACCCTTCCTAATATGACTAAAACTGCCTAATAATAGTCAGAAAACGGACAAGAAATGCGTAATTGGATTTTTCAAGGTTTACCATACTTATTCTAGTAGGGTTGTTGTTGTTGTTGTTCCCCAGGCTGCCTGGCCGAACAGCCCCAAGGCCCCGAGCAAGGCCAAGGCCATAACCGAGCACCCCACGCAGAACCCTCCCTGCCTACCACAATAAAGGCTGGGTGACCGAAGCCACTCCATGGCGGGGAGCTGAGGAGGGTGCGGAAACGCCCGGCAAACCAAAGCCCCACCCAGGGCCCTGTGCCCCTCAGCAATTATGAAGAGAAAGTTAAGGGACAAAGCAAAAATGTGACGCTTTGGCTTCCAATCTGCCAACTTCTAGGTTGGCAGATTGGGAGGTCAATCCACGGAAGAGACGCCGTCACTTGAGATCTAGAAAATATATAAGTAAAAGGAACAGTCAGATTAAGCTATGGGTATGGCAGAAATCGCTCAGTTCTCACACTGATAGACCAGTCCATCACCAATTCTAGTAGGGTTCATCTTAATTATTGTAGCCAGTCTGTCATCTTTTTGGCGTTAGTATTTATAATATAATTTTTGTTGACAGATTGATAGAGAGCGGTGACCGAGAGACCACCATCCAGGGTTGAAGGGTTCTACGCGTACAACTCCGAGTCGCCCCCACAAAATAGTGGACTCTACATCGCCGACTTCCTGCCTCTGACTTTTTATCCAGGGGCCAGATGCCGAGATACCAAATTTCAGGAATCAGATGGGGCACATTATATCTCATATAGTATTTCTTCACTTAACACAATGGCTTGGCCTGCACTCTACCATACGGGGATTTTGGACTAAAAGTGACCTTCATTCCCTACACATTTTCATGTCTTGATAGCGTAATGCATAAATGCGAGGAATTTCAATGAGAGTATCCTAGGTTTGAGTCCTTGGAGTGCCACATGTGTTTGTTGATTTCATTAATTGAGTTTAGAAGTAAAGTTGGTTGGGGAAAAAAAATAATAATAAACAAGAACTAGAATTTAATTCAATGATGTAACCCTGAAAGTAGAGGAATAGACCTTTCCTATGACACTTGAATCATGTCTGTACGACCACTGATTATCGTGCAACGGTATTGAAAGGGGGTCTAGGGGGTGTTTTTTTAAGCTTGGAGGTCTAGTGAGGAAACTTAAAAAAAATTATAAAGTCAGTACAGTATATAGACCAAAAAACAAGCACTACCCTCTTAAAGTTTTGATCTTCTGAAACATAACTACAAATTGAAGTGAGGAAGTTATTACTGAATGTTTATATACCACAAAGTAAAAATAACGTTAAGAAATACATTATAGCGATAGATTTTAGCTCTTAAATGATTCCAATTTTGACTCTGGCCCCTCGGATTATATGACATAATTGCTTGTAAACCGCAGTGCTACATATTAGTTGCATATTATGAATAATACTAGTTTCCTAGAATGTTGTTGTTGTTGTTGTTCCCCAAGCTGCCTGGCCGAACAGCCCCAAGGCCCCGAGCAATTCCAAGGCCATAACCTATTATTTACCTAGGCCATTTCCTAGAATAATAATTACCCCCTTGAGGATTATGACACGTTTGACAGTTTATTCTGGCGATTTCATTCAGCTAAGGGAGAATCTGGGAATTAAGAGTAGACAAGATTTACCCTTGATTTCCACATACCCTTCTTAATCGGAATAAAATAGTCTCCAGACTATGAAATGCGTCCCAACATCCTGAAGGGGTTAATACAGTATGTTTATCAAGAACTATTCCAAGGCCTTATTTACTCTACAGTACAATCTTAGTCAAGTCAGATTATTTACATTTTAGTTTAATTTTAAATACTGGTACTGTTACTTGCAGGACCTCATAAAGTAGGTTAACACTTTTACTGCATTGCCATCAATCACTATTTTTGTATCTTTTATTTATATATTATTATTTTACTTAAGCATTGTTTTCACATAACGATTTTGATTAGTTGTTTTGTTGTGTTTGTATAAGTTTTGGTTTGTTTATTTATTTATAATTTAATTTGACTTTATATTGTCCTTGTCCCAATTTTGGTTTGTTTAGTTTGCAAGTTTTACATTTTGCAAGTTTTACATTATAATTATTACTTAAATTTAAAGGCATTTTTCCACACACAGATTTTGTTTAGTGTGTTGTCATTTTGATAGTTTTTTTATATTTTTAACGAGTTATATTAATTTCAAGTTAACTTTTGAGTTCGTTTTCAAGTTTTATATTTGAATTAATGACCTCATAGAGTAGGTGCACACTTTTACTATGTAGCTATTAATTATTACTATTATTGGGCCTTGGGGCTGTTTGGCCAGGCAGCTTGGGGAACAACAACAACAACTATTATTATTACTTTTCAATTGCTATGAATCATTGATACCATGACTACTATTCAATAGCCTTGATTTTAAACGATCATCAGTTACTCAAATATCTAGCACTGTGGTCAATTTTACTCATGTCTTTTAATTTGTTAATGTGCTCCCCCTCTACATATACAGTATATATATATATATATATATATATACAGGGTATATAATTATACTTTTGTTCTTTTTTTTAAATAGAGTTGCATTCTGGTGAGTTACAACCTATGTTTTGTTCAGTAGAACATTTAGATTATCTATTTATGGGCCATTTTTTCAGTATTATTTTTGGTTTTGCTCTAATGCATCAAATTCTGCCTTGTGTTACGGTTTGGGGTTGAATCCATAACACTAAGGAAATATCTATAGAATTAAGGTTAACTTGGCCTTAAACTATTAATTCTCAAAGTTTATGAGGTATAAATAAAGTATAACTGATAAAGTAATAATTCAAATATCAAAACAAATACCCCAAGTTCTTAATTTATAATTAGTAAACCCCACTCACGAATCAGTCACTGGTTTGTATGGTTAAGCCATAGTCAAGTAATTATGTTTTCAAATAAATTATGATATTCCTATTCCATATCAATTATTTATGAAGGGGGGGGTAGTTGTTTTAGTTTACACAATAAAGATATAATGGTAAAGGTCAAAGGCTCTGGTCAAATTATATGAACATTTATTTACACTATAAACACAAACAACAAATTATATGAAGTAACATAAGTGGTTGCATTGAGGCAGTTGGACAAAATTCAAAATAAAGCTATTAGATTAATCAATAACCCTGCAATCACACAGGACCTTCCTACATTATCCATACGAAGAAACGTTGCATCCCTTGCAATATTCTAGATATTTTCACGGCAATTGTTCCAAGGAACTTGCTTCAATTGTGCCGCCTCTCCACATCTTTCCCCGTAGAACTAGGGCAGCTGAGAGCGCCCATGAATTTACACTTTCTCCTCCACAATGCAGAACTTCTGCTTATCAGAATTCATTTATCCCCAGAGCTACTACTCTTTGGAATTCACTTCCCTCGAATTGCTTTCCACAAACTTACAATCTACAAATGTTTAAATCCAGTTGTTACAAACATTTTATGAATGGAGGATGCCTTTAGGCACATGGACCTTTTTGTTTTATCTGTGTTTTTCCTTCCTCCGTTCATCGTCTCTTAAAAAAAAAAAAAAAATTTTTTTAGATATGATCTGATATGTTAAGAGATCCAAAAATAGTTAATCAACGTCTGTAAATAATAGTTCTCAACAGAAATAGTGAGGACAAATAAATCCGACCAATCTTTACACTGTCGGCACACAATACAAATCTAACAAACACACAATTCCTAATAAAGATGGCCAAAATGTAAACAAAACTTACCTGAGAAATACAGAGGTCATGGCAAAAACAAAATACTGTATATGAATCCAGGCAGAAGGTGGTGGTAGATCCTGTCTCGTCACACTGTAGGTAACAACTGCCTATTCTTCCAGTATCCTGGTACCGTCGAGGTTAATAAGTGTTGTCAGATATTTCACAAAGTTTCGGACACTGACTAATACTCTGAGGGATAAGTACTTTTCCCAGTAACTATAAAGATACCAATAACACTTCTTGAGTGATAACCACTGGAATCTATGACAACACTTAATACCCCCGATTGTACCTCTTCACCTTTTAATGGTTAACAAATACACACACACACACACTGGGCTGGCCCACAGTCATACAAGAAAGAAAGGAAACACACAACCAGAAAGGAAACACCACGAACCTCGGTGAACCACTAGGAACAAAACCATGAATGAGATAACAAAGCTTACTGAACCAGCTCTAAAGTTCTCAACTAGGTTTCATGAATACAATATATACACTAAACAAACCAATGAACCCGAACACAATGAACATGAGTGAGATTCACAAATACAAATCTTTCCAGTAACATGTACAGTTGGACCTCAAAATACCAGTACATAATACTTGTCCTATAATACATTTTACATTAGTTTATTACATAGACCTTTTTAGTACTTTAACCCATTCTATATGGATGATATCTGTTAATTTTCATTCTGGCTACAATTAGATAAGTTTAGCAGCTTGGGAAGGATGTCTAGTTTAAAAAAAAGGCTTTAAAATCTCCATTTACCCAATCAGATTCTTCCTGTCCTTGATCAATATAATTTTGACTTAGTCCAGTAACCTCCCAATACACAAAATAACTGATTAATATATTACTAAAGCAATATTACTGTACTGGAAATTTGATTTTATTATGCGTTATTTCCACATACCGGTAGCAATTTTGATGAGTTCTTTTGCTTAAATTAAATTTTATTTTAGTAAGCGTTGTTTCCACATAACGATTTAGATTAGTTAATTTGTTATGTGTGCGATTAGTTTGCTTGGGAACCAGATTAACTTGCTCACGTAGTAATGTACACCCTATGTGGTGGATTGTGTTCTTTTATTTCATAAATTTAATTTTAGTAAGCGTTGTTTCCACATAGCAATTTTGATAAGTTAATTTGACTTTATATTGTCTTTGTCCCAGTTTTGGTTGTTGTTGTTGTTCCATAAGCTGCCTGGCCGAACAGCCCCGAGTCCCTGAGGAAGGCCATGGCCACGATCGGGCTTTCCCACAGAGCTCTCATTAAGTGTAGATTGTGTTGTTGGCGTAAGTGGTTGTGTGAAATGCAGTCTTCTATGATGTGTTTAACCCTCTCCGACTTATGACGCGATTTTGAGCCTATTAGGGATACTTTAAAGCCTTTGTTACCATCAGGGGTATTTAGAAACCTTTAGTTTAGTTACTTCAACCTCTGCAGTTGTCTTTGAGTTAGCTGTGGGCAGAAAACTAAGTTTGGAGAGGTAATTATAAGAGTGAGAGAACTCTATTTCTTATTGCTAATCTGGCAACCTCTGCGTCATATGAGTCTGAAGGGGTTAATGGTATGGGGTGCTGTGTTACATCCCGGGCAGGCGTCCTCTGTCCTCGCGAGGAAGGGAGGATTCGGAAGGATGGATTTCGGGAGGTCGTGCTTGCAGCTGCGTGTTGTCTGTGAGTGAGTGGATGGATCGGCGAGAGATATGAGTATGGATGTGCTTCTGGAAGTTGGTTCGGGGTGGGCAGGGAGGGAGAGAGGACAGTAATTGTGTGTGATACCATGTGCTGGGTGTTGTTTTGATATTTCTTGGTGTCTGTGGGTGTGTTGTCATGTAGTTTAGTGGGTGATCTTGGTTCGTGGAGGCTGCTGCCAGGAATTGAGTGCCTCTCATGTCCAGATGGTCTTTGACTTTGAGGATTTTGGTTTCTTGATGTAGGTGATCTGTGGGTGCAGTAGCTGTGCAGCCTGTAATGATCTTCAGGGCTTTGTTTTGAATAGTCTGTAAGGTCTTATGATGTGTTTCAGCTAGGTTAGAAGCCCAGGCTGGGCTTGCGTATTCCATCACTGATCTTATGTATTGTTTATATACTGTGGTGGTAGTTTCTTTGTTGTGTCCAAATTTTGTGTGAGCAAGTGACCTGAGGGCGTTAAGTCTGGGTGTCAGTTTCTTTTTAATGTTTGTGATGTGCTGTTTGAATGTCATATGAGTATCATATGTTACTCCTAGGATTTTGGGTGTGTGTGTATGTGTTAGAGGTGTGTTGTTTATGGTGAGTTGAGGGATATATTTGTGTTCTGTCCAGCTTGTGAGCAGGGTTGCGGTGGATTTGGCTGGGGCTAGATTAAGTCTGTTTGTAGTGCACCAGCCATGTAGTGTGTTGAGATAGGGTTGAAGGAGATCTGTTGCTCTTTTTGGGTCATGGTGTGTGCATGTGAGTGTTATCTCATCTGCATAGGAGGCTAAGTTTATTTGGGGTGTAGTTATATCGTGCATGTACAGATTGAAGAGTGCGGGCGATAGGACGAATCCTTGTGAGACTCCGTTTGGAAAGTTTCTGATTTTAGATGACTGACTGGCAAAAGATACGTGTGCACATCTGCCTGCTAGGAAGTTGGCCAGCCACCTTTTTGTGTTGTTGTGCATGTTTGTGTTGTAGATTTTGTTTGTTAGGTTGTGGCGGGGGATGGCATCGAAGGCATTTACTAATGTCGAGTGTGGCTAGTTTTGGTTTGTTTAGTTTGCAAGTTTTAAATTTTAATTTGCCTTTACTGTATATTGTCTTTGTCCCAGTTTTGGTTTGTTTATTTTGCAAGTTTTACAATATAATATCTGAAAAATGGCCTATAATATAATATTATATTATCACTTAAGGGGTATTTTTTCTGGACTCTCTTCTCTCCATGTTTAGCTCCATTAGTTTTGAGATTCTAAGACGATCACCCCATTAGTTTGGCGATGTTAAGACCTTTTTGCCCTATTTGCCAATAATATGACCTTTTGAGCCATTTAGGTGTCAATGTTTTCCTGACGTGTTTTTTTTCTTCTCTCAAGAAAACCCTTCAATAATTAGGGAACAGTTCACTTAAAGCTGCTAAACCATACTTCATAAGTTGCAAATTATAAACATGAGAAATTGTAGAAACATAGCTTCATTTAAAGTTGATTTTCACAAGCATTCTGCAACTTTTTAGTGAGAAGTTACTGTAATGGGATTGGATTCGGCTTTTTTGACAAGGTCCTTTCTAATCTGAATAAAATCACCTGGCAGTTGTTGTTGCTGTTCCTCAGGCTGTCTGGCCGAGCAGCCCCAAGGTCCCGAGCAAGGCCAAGGCCATAACCGAGCGCCCCCACAGAACCCTCCCAGCTTACCACTAATAATGCCCAGGTGACCGAAGCCACTCAAAGGCGGGGAGCTGAGGAGGGTGCGGAAACGCCCGGGAAACAAAAGCCCCACCCAGGGCCCTGTGCTCCTCAGCAATTATAAAGGGAAAGTTGAGGGGCAAAGGAAAAATGTGATGCTTTGGCTCCCAATCTGCCAGGGTTGGCAGTAGGGAGGTCAATCCACGGAAAAGACGCCGTCACTTGAGATCTAGAAAATATATAAGTAAAAGGAACAGTCGGAGTAAGCTATGGGTATGGCAGAGATCGCTCAACTCTCACTCTGATAAGACCAGCCCATCACCTGGCAGTTGTACAGTATATTAACACAAATGTATATGATTGAAAATACTTGACAAATTTTTCCATTCTTTGCAGTTGTGGCGATGATCGATGGACGTCTCAGCGAGAAGAAAGAAGAATCGTCGCGTCGTCTTTCCTCTATTTTTCTTTTTACCTTTCTTGTTTCAATTTTCATCTTTTTATTATCTCTGCTTTCTTTCTTTCCCTACTAGTACTTTCTTTCTTGGCTCCTCTTTCTCTACCTTTGTTGATTTCTATCTTTATTTATCTTCTTTTTTTAATTTTCCCTTGATTTTTTTTTTTTTTTTTTTGCTTTCTCTAATTTCTCTTATTCTTTTTTTTATCTCAACTAGGCTCCTCTTTATCTACATTTCTTTATTTCTATCTTTCTTTATCTGTACTTTTTCCGTCTTCATGTTCTTGATTTGTTTTTTTTTGCCTTTTTCTACTTTCTCTATTCTTTCTCTTAATCTCTACTTTTTCCCTGTTTTTATCCTTTCTCTCTTGCTTATATTCTATATACTTACCTTATCCTGATCCTTAGCCTTTCCCTTACCTTATTCTTTTTATATTTTCCCTTTCCTTGATTATTTGTGTATTTATTTTATTTTTGTCTGTGTTTGTTGTGATGTGAGGGTGGTGTTGGTAGGAGTGATTTATTGTGTGTTGGGGGGGTGTTGTCTGTAAGCTGTTGTACATTGGTTGACATTAGTGGTTAAATTGTGTGCTGGTCTAGGTCTTGGGGCTTGCTGTCGGGTGCATAAGGTAGTCAAGCCTTTAACTGACGAGAGAACAAGACCACGGGTCGGCTTATTCCTGAAACGTATACGCATAGTTACACATTCTCTAGACTTTACTATGAATGCTTTAACTCGCCCTAACCTAACCCAAGCGAAAGTTTGTATTCTGGTTAGAGGTTACTGTGATCATAGTAATCTTCGAGGTGTAGCGTAGAAATTTGTGGATTATGTGACCGTGACCAATAGCAACGCACTGGTGTCCTGAATGCTACAGCTTAGAGAACCACCCCAAAAGTGCCCCTTCCATTCTCCGAGTGGAAGACCAGGCGGGGCAGTGTAGGGGCCGGCACTCTGTTTCCAGTACCCTGCAACTGTCATCTTTCTATCTAAGTCTTAAGCTTAACTATATTTCTCTCCTTCATCCAGTCAGTAGTGTGATAGATTTGTCTGTGATGGTAGTGGTGAGTGTCTGGTTGTGGCAACACAACCACACACTCATTACCCACTTACAGTCATTTCTCTAAACTGAGTTGTGTTGACCATGTGGTGATGATGCCAAGGACTTCTTGACACCACTCATCATAAATTCACAACGGAGTCACTGATCAGCTGTGGCCACTCATTTGTGTTTTCTTTTTCTGAATCTGATATGGCTAATAACCATATCACACCAGAGCACACAAATGAAAAGCTAGCTGAGGTGGTACATTTCATGACTGTAATGTTCTTGTGTGATACATAGTACCACACGGCCATCACACATAAATGTCCCATTACGAGTTGGTTGACGACTGTTGGTGATAATAAGAAGTGGTTAATGTCTCGGTGTCTCGTGGGAGAACCGCAGCTGCAGGCCACCTTCTTGCACTAGCTTGCATTTAGGTGTACATTCAACCACAGCCCAGTCGTCACCACGAACACCTGCTGCCTGGGTACCGTCATCCACCTCACATCACAGTGTGACTGTATGTGTGTGGCTACCCCCCCCCCCCTCTTTTTACTAATCAATACGTGTTTAATTTTCAGATGGAGTTACAGTATGTTTATTTCAAGGTAAATATATTACCTTTTTTGTAACTCCTGAATGCAACTTTACTTTATTTGGGGGAGCACATATTTTGACAATAAAACAAATATAAATGTATTCAATATTTTATTTTCCTGTGAAACATATTGGTAGAATATAATGATTGAAAGGCATAACAACTGGTGGAATAATGAGAAACAATAATAGAGAAAATATGCAAAACTGACAAATAAAACTCAAAATATTAAATACTATATATATTTTCATAAGTTTATACTGGTATAATATAATAAATGGAAAGCATAATGTAATAATAATTACAAAAATTATAAAATTATAATGGAGAAAACTTTAGATGTATACAAAATTATAAAGGAAGACAAAATTAATATAAAAAGGGATAATTATAAAAAAAATAGGAACATTAAAAGGTTGAAAATAAGGAATAATAACAAGAATGAACGAGGAATAATACAAATAATGAACCTAAATAAAAGGAGAAAGAAGAATTAACAAGAAATATTACTAATAATAACCGGTACCTAAATGAAATGAAGAATGAAGAATAACAGTAATAGAGGAAGCATGATAAGAGGGAGGAAGAGAAATGAAGAGATAATGAACAAAGAAGAGTGGGAGAAGGAAAAATATAAATTAAAGAATGAGGACATGGGAGCCTATTATAAATGGAATTATGCGTCTATACTATATAAGTCTAGGGTAAAGCAAACCCATATTTCAACAATAGTAATTAACCCTTTCACGCACATATGACGCAGAGGTTGCCAGATTAGCAATAAGAAATAGAGTTCTCTCACTCTTATAATTACCTCTCCAAAATTAGTTTTCTGCCCACAGCTAACTCCAAGACAACTGCAGAAGTTGAAATAACTAAACTAAAGGTTTCTAAATACCCCTGATGGTAACAAAGGCTTTAACCCTCTCACCACGGAAGGCCTCTTGAACGCCCATAAAAAAGCATATAACAGGTTCCCGGAAGGCCTCTTGAACGCCCAGTGGTTGAAAGCCTGTGAGCTTCGTGTGCGAGGCGTCGGTCCGACGCATGTAAAGAACAGCCGGCTGGACCGACGCCCCGCATCTCCGGCCACAAGAAGGAGAGCGTCGCTTGTTCGTGTGTGCCTGTATGTTGTTGTTAAGTATCGAAAAGTGGTGTAAAGTGGCTGTTTTGGCCATAAAGTTATCTCCAATGAAATCATCATCACAGCTCAACCAGTTGACTTAGAGAGCTCTACTTAATGCCATTCTACAGGTAAATAACACAGCTACGCTTGGGAATGCGGGAAGCAGTCTGATTAACGAATATACGGTAGCCTAGCCTAGACGTTTTTTGGCCAAAACAACCGGGTTTCGAGGAATATATATATAATACATAGCCGGGGCTGGAGGGTTAAAGTATCCCTAATAGGCTCAAAATTGCGTCATATGTCGGAGAGGGTTAATAAAAAAGTCCATTACTTTATAATTAGAGAAAGTCTAGGGTGAAGCCAAGCCAGATTTCACGTTTTATTTTTGCACCAAGGTAAACATCTTAAAACGGCTCTCAAGGCCGCAAAAATGGATGGAATTAAAATCGGTTAGCGCCATTGGGTTCAGCGTGTCAAGAGGATTCAGAATAGTGTCTTGACTAACAAAAAAAAAAAATTGCCAAACTTTATTATTATAATATGCTCCCATTTCCACAAAAATGGGTAAAATTAAAAACGGTTTGCGCCATTGGATTCAGCGCGTCGTGAGGATTCCAAAAGTATCCCCAGATGTCCAAATCTATTTTTTTCCAAAAGTGTGAGATCATTTAACTTGTGACCATATCGTTGGAATCAGTCTTTCCCTCTTCTTATGACTCAAATTGCTTCAAACTCTGTGTGTCCAAGCATTTTGGCTCGAATGTCCCTTGATTTTGGCCCTGTCACTCTTTTAACTCTGGGGGAGGCACTCTCTACAGGCAGTTCTGCTTCTTGTCTCCCTTACTTACATAGAAAAAAAAATTAAAACAAAATTACCATCACAGTTTTCTGCCATGCATCAGGATTTTGTCCTCCTTTATACATACCGGTACATACATACATACTGTACATACCGGTACATGTTTAAAAACTGTTTTATCCACAGAGAATATGGTTACAGTCTCACGCCCTAAATGGCAGCTTTCCAGGCAGCCCCGTCAAGGGCTGCCTTTGTTGTCAAGTTCTATATTTTGAGATCGGACAGGAGTACCTGATCCCACGTCATTCTAGGTCTACCCCTAGCCGCAGCTCCCCCTACGTTCACAGTCCGGAATTTCTTCACCCAATTCTGATAATCCATTCTCTCCTCGTGTCCAAACCAACCAAGTCGGCTTGTGTGCATCACTTCACTGACACTCCTAATGTCCTTTATGATAGCATTAATCAGCTGTTTGACCAATTTTACCTCAATATCTCCAGCTGCTTTTAGCATCTCAGTGACAATGCCGGAGCTCCCAGCAGCTATGCCGGACTTCATTCTATCTATAGCACTTTTAACAGCGTCGTACCCTATCAAAGGCTGGGGCCTTGTACTGAGACTACAGTGCTGAGCTGTTCCCTGTTCCATTCAAACTCCACATTTAGCAGTCTTTCATAATGCTCCTTCCATGCCTCTCTAATTTCGTTTTCTGAGTAAACAGTCATGCCACTGCCATTATTTATGCATCTTACACCCACGACATCCTTGCTAGTCCCTCACATTTTTAACTAATATATACAGTATATCCCATTGGTATTATTAGTGCTACAAACTACTGTAGTTCTATCACACTATCCTGTATGGTTTTCTTTGCGCTGTAGACCTCAGTTCTAGCATTACATTTGGCGGATAGGTATTCTTCCTTTCTGCCACGTCCTTCCTTCCATACTTTGAAACATCTCATCTTCTCTCTGACTGCAGCTTCTACATTTTTGTTCCACCACCAGGAGAACTTGTCCAGGTGGCCCCTTTGTTTAGCCACAGACTTTGTTTGTGGCATCAAGGAGGTAGCGTTCTATAAAGTTCTATTTGCTATCAACATCAGCTGGCCTAGCACCCACACTTCTTTCAATTTCCATCATTTTGTTGTGGAATCTGTCTCTGTACTCCACTTTTTCCAACAACCATACTTTCCTTTTTGGCAAAAGTACCAGTACTTTCTTTCTCACAGGATCTCTGCTGAGGCACATATCACACACTAAGGAGCTTGTGTTGGGGGATGCATTCTTCACCTGGTATGATCTTAGTATTTCTAACCCATTTCCTGTCAGATTTGCTGATCAAGAAGTAGTCTATCTGGCTACTGGAGCCACCTGATTCATATGTTATCAGATGGCTCTTCCTCTTCCTGAACATGGTGTTATACACCACCATCCCTGTGGTGCTCCAGTATTTATTCACCTCCCAGGTTCCTTTGGCTATATCCTTGTCCTCCGTGCACACCCTCAAATCTGTCAAAATATGCCCCAACATGCCCACAGTCTTCTCCCACAATAATTACTACCGTACCTCCCTTTCCTTGCATCCGGCAACCAACCCTATTAATTCATTCCAGAACTGCTCTTTGACAACTCTACCTAAGCCTACTTACTGAATGCTGATATAACATCTATGACTCTTGCCCCAACTTTCAGTCTTAGCAAAATTAGTCTTTTAGTAAACCTTTTAACTCTTATCACACAATCTGCCCATCTCTTTGCCACCAGGAAACCAACCCCTCCTGTGCTGTGTTCATTTCCCTTCCATATGAAATTGAAACATCAATTTTTTTCCAATAATCCCCTTTGCACTCCCCCCTCTCCACCAGGTTTCCTGGGCACAACCTAAATCCACTCTGCGTCTCTCTAACATTTCCACAATCTCATCTGTTCTACCTCTCATTGTACCAACATTCACATTCCCATGCCTGAACTTGGGGGAAGGATCCGCAGTAGGCCTAGTGTCCTTTTGCAATTTTGTATCAACAGACTTGCGATGGCTCTTATAAGTTTTGTTGATGTTCAGTATAGGTTGCCAACGTTGGAGGTCACTATCCCCAGGTAGGCCTATCCAGCTCCAGGCTGCCCCGGGTGGTTGTCACCCAGAGGCAAACACAAGATCTTTCTATGGGTGGGACCTAGATGAGTTATACAATTAGCCTAGTACAAGACAAATTTATTTACACACAAATGATGCCTGATCCTGCGAAGTTGATGTGTCTTTTCAGTTTTCAAGTCACTGTTGAGTGTCCATGTTTTGTAACCATTAAACAAAACAGGCTGTCTGGCTGAGCAGCCCCAAGGTCTTGAGCAAGGCCAAGGCCATAACCAAGCGCCCCCACAAAACCATCCCTGCTTACCACTCACAAAGCCCAGGTGACCGAAGCCACTCCAAGGCGGGGAGCTGAGGAGGGTGCGGAAACGCCTAGGAAACCAGAACCCCACCCAAGGCCTTGTGCCCCTCAGCAATTATGAAGTGAAAGTTGAGGGGCTGCAGTAATTGCACAGTACTGTATTTACCTAATTGTAGTTTACAGGAGTTGAGCTAAGCTCGTGTTGTCCCGTCTCTCAGTCTACTTTCATCCAATTTTTTCTTGAAAATATGGATGTTCCTTGCCCCTACCACCTCCTCCTCCAGCCTATTCCATTTGTCAATACATCTATAGGGGAAGCTAAACTTCCTGATATCGTTCTTGCAGGTAGGTCTTTTTACTTTGTAGCTGTGGCCTCTAGTTATTCCTGTATCCATAATTATTATATCCTCCCTATCCAGCCTTCGGGTGCATTTGTACATCATTATCATGTCTCCGCTCTCTCTCTCTTTTAGACTCAGTAGATTTAATTTGTCTAGCCTCCCTTCACATGGCAGTTCTCTGAGACTTGGAACCAATCTAGTAACTGCTCTCTGGATTCTTTCTAACTTGTGAATATGCTTCTTAAGATGCGGGGACCACACCACTGCTGGATACTCCAATCTTGGTCTAATCATACTTTTTATAATCTTCGCTAACATGTTCTCATCCAAGTAGTTCAGAGCAACTTTCATATTCCCGGCCATTGCATACATTCCGCTAAAGAGCTTGTTAATATGTTTCTCTGGCGACAAGTTATCTTGTATAATCAACCCTAAATCCTATTCTTTTTCGGCCTTGCTAATTATATTATCTCCCATCCTGTATGGCATTAGCACTCTCCCCTCTGGACACTAGGATCTGAGGACCTTTTTAAACTTATAATAAATCATAAAATGAGAATGATGAGATACCGGTAGATATGTGAAGTTAATATGAAAAACAAGGTACCGGTACAGAAGCTTACGAGGAGCTAAGCTAAAGGGGGGGGGGGTTGAGTACCGATATTTAGGATCAGTAATGAAGAGATGCAAACAAGCAGGTTTGGTTGGTTTTACATTATAATACATAGAGGATGGATGATCAAAGTTAGAAGAGCTACCGTACAAGTTTGTGAACATGGAGGGAGCTATGTAGAGAGGTAGACCTAGAAAGATGTGGGATCTGATCTTAAATTTGACAACTAGATTGAGGCACCCCAGAACAGGGCTGCCTGGAGTGCCACCATTAGGGCATGGACTGAAACCATAATTTTTATGGATATGTCATTAACCCTCCAGCCCCGGCTACGCATTACATAAATATTCCCCGAAATCCGGGTGTTTTGGCCGAAAAACGTCTAGGCTAGGCTACCGTATCATTGTTATGCTGACTGCTTTCCGCATTCCCGCACATCCCCAAGCGTAGCTGTGTTATTTACCTGTAGAATGGCGTTAAGTAGAGCTCTCTAAGTCAACTGCTTGAGTTGTGATGATGATTTCAGTGGAGATAACTTACGGCAACAACAGCCACTTTACAATACTTTTCGATACTTAACAACAACAAACAGGCACACACGAACAAGCGACGCTCTCCTTCTTGTGGCCGGAGATGCGGGGCGTCGGTCCAGCCGGCTGTTGTTTACATGCGTCGGACCGACGCCTCGCACACCAAGGTCACAGGCTTTCAACCACTGGTACAATGTTGTACCACCCGGGTTCCTCGGGGCAAAACATAATGGTACACACGTGTACCATCCGAGTTTGAAGGGTTAACCCATCAGACCCGGCTATGTATTCCATACCGAAACCCAGGAGTTTTGGCCGAAAAACGTCTATGCCTAGGCTACCGTATCTTTGTTATTTTGACTACTTCCGCATTCCCGCGCATCCCCAAGCGTAGATGTGTTTCGTATCTGTAGAATGGCGTTAAGTAGAGCTTTCTAAGTCAACTGGTTCAGTTGTGATGACGATTTCCGTGGAGATAACTTTGTGGCAAAATCAGACACTTTACACTACTTTTCACTACTTAACAATAACATACAGGCACACACGAACAAGCGACGCTCTCCTTCTTGTGGTCGGAGATGCGCGGCGTCGGTCCAGACGGTTTTTGTATACATTCGTCGGACGGACGCCTCGCACACCAAGCTTACAGGCTTTCAAGCTGCCGGAGCCTCAGCTCCCTTCCGGTTTCCGCGGGGGTGTTTTTTATGGATGCCTCAGAGCCCAACCGGGTCTGAGGGGTTAAAGTGTATGTACGGTACGGTATGTATATATTTGAGATACACTATCCAGTTAAACATATAAAATCTATTAATAAATATATACCCTTCCTTTAGGTATACAGTACTATTGCATAAATTAAAAATAGGTAATCACAATTTTTTTATAGTGATGATATTTCTGGGTTACAGGGTACAGGCACAATTCAGAGGAGAAGCAAGGAAAATACAAAACACCTACAATTTCTATAAAACATCAAAAGTTCCATTCATAAATATTATTCTAATCCATACGGTAGTAACGGTAGGCTACACTTAAACTTTTCGGGATGGATATAGAGTTCGGGCGTACGGTCGTCATGTTTACATAGGGCGATCGCCGAGGTTAACTTCGCGTCTATTTAGAAGACGATTTCTCCCGGTTATTTGCCCCTGCTGGCAATATATATGATGATGTCAATATGTTATTCTTACAGTTTCTTACAGTAGATCCTCTGGAAAAAGGCAAACTAGGCCTGTGTATCCAGCTCAGTGCCAGTACTTGCACTACTGCGGTCGTTCACTGTGTTGGCGGCGGCGGCAGCAGACGCAACATTTTTACTATTCTGTATTTTTGCTTTATAATCAAACTTCAAATCTTGTCTTCCCCATGCTTTATCAAGATTACTTTCAAACTTCCTTATTGATTCGGAATCGACTACATACTGGGGCAGTGCTTTCCACTCATTTACCACTCTATCACAAAATGAGTTCTTTGCCTTTTCAAGCCTATTTCTTTCTTTGTAAATTTTCTTAAGAGTGTCCTCTCGTTCTTGTTCCCTCCCGCATCAAGAAGATACCTTCACACACATCCTCATCATACTTTCCTGACACTATCTTAAAAGTCTCGTATCATATCCCCTCTCTTTCTCCTATATGCCAGTGTCGGAAGTCCCAGTGTCCTCAACCTCTGCTCATAACCCGCGTTCTTCAACGTTGGTACTAGCTTGCTAGCTTTCCTCTGCACTTTCTCCACTGCTTCTATATCCTTTACCATATATGGAGCCCACACCTGGTTCGCATATTCCAGGTGCGGCCTAACCAGCGCTGCATAGAGATTCCTGAATATTTCTTCGTCAAGTGACACAAATGGGTAAGATTAGGAGTAGTGGGCGTACCACTACAGCATAAATCATCTATAAAACATTAACCTAACCTAGTACTACATGAATACTAGGATAGGTTAGCTTAGGTTGTTTGGTTAGGTTAATGTTTTATAGATGAGTTATGCTGTATGTTGGTAGTGGTATGCCCACTACTCCTAATCTTACCCACAAATGTCTTCCTTATCAGCCCTACAATTCTATTGGCTTTGTTTATCTTTTCCGCTAAATGTTCTGAGAAATTTAACTTATTGTCAATCACTACTCCTATATCCTTTTCTGCATTCACTTCCTCCATCGCTTCATACATACTGTATCCTACCTTGTCTATCTTGCTAGTCCCAATCCGCATGTACTTGCATTTTTTTGGATGAAAAGGCATTAACCAATGTTCAGACCATCCCTTCATGCCCTCCACATCTCCTTGAAGCAAACCCACATCTTCCTTACTCCTCACTCTTCTATACAGCTTAGTGTCATCCGCATACAGGTATATCTCACTTCCATTGGTTATAACTTCAGGTAAGTCGTTGATAAATATAACGAACAGTAGTGGTCCCAACACAGATCCCTGAGGTACCGGTACCCCACTTGTAATTTCCCTCCACCCCGAGCCTATTCCATTCACCAGTACCCTCTGTCTCCGATCTTTCAGGAAGGCTTCTATCCACTTCACACATTTCTCCCCTATACTATAGCTTCTAACTTTCTCTATTAACCTTTAATGTGGGACCTTATCGAAGGCCTTCATAAAATCGCAATATACCACGTCTATTACATCACCATCCTCCAGAGTTTGCATCCAATCATCTACCACCTTAATTAGCTGTAGTACCGTCGACCTCCCTGGCAAGAATCCGAACTGTCTCCCACTGAAAAGTTGGTTTGATTTCATATGCTCCATTATTCCTTCTCTAATTACCGTTTCCATTAGTTTACACACAACACTTGTCAAACTGACTGGTCTATAATTTCCTGGGTAATTTCTCTTTCCCTTCTTAAATACTGTATAGCTGTTATGTTCGCCTCTCTCCAGTCCGTCGGGATTTGTCCTGTATTAAAAGATACCTCAAATAAAAAATTTAATGGCTCTACTAACATCTCACCTCATTCCTTTATGATTCTTGGATGTATCCCATCCGGTCCCAGGGACTTACTTCTGTTCATTTTTTCTATAGCCCTCCTTATTCTAGCATGGGAAAACTCTATTAGTTCTAGTGCCGGTGCCTGTTTGATGGGAATAGTAGGCACTGCATCAACCGACTCCACTGTTAGTACCTCCCCAAAGTATTTCCCCAGCACCTCTGCTTTCTCCTTATCAGTTTCTGCTCTATTCCTATCATCCAAGTCTCCTATCAGTTCTGGGATACCTACTCTTCTTGTTAACTTTTCCTGAATATACTTCAGGGGGGGGGGGGGGGTGAGGGGCAAAGGGTAAGATCCTGTGTAGCGGGAGGAACTGTTTTTCAGATGCCTATTTACTAAGAAACATTGAACAATATTTTTAACCTAACCTAACCTAGTATATTAGTGGACTATATATGAACGTAAAATGTAAAAATATATTGTAACGTTACCAAAATATTGAGATATAAGTAAGGTCCTCCCGCTACACAGGATTATACCGGGCAAAGTCCCCCATCAACATCATATTGTATCCAATGGCATTCAAAATAGACAGGAACATGATTGCAAAGGTCCGACGCCTCCCCCGCCGCCGTCATGTTTACATTTGTCGATCGCCGTGGTTAAGTTTGCGTCTATTTTGACGGCGATTTATTTCAGTACAGTAATTTGCCCCCTGCTGGCAACATATATGATGACGACAATGTCATGGAGGGGTGAGGCGGGGCAAAGCCCCCCTCAACGTATTATTGTATCCAAAGGCAGTCAAAATAGACGGGAACATGACGACAAAGGTCCGACGCCACTACGCGTAGTGTAAACAAGGCTGGCGGTACGCCCGCACTTAACATTCTTGCCAACTTTTCTTTGGCACCAGCATTTCATGTTCACTTTTAGTTGTACAGTTATGCTCAAGTCACATGGCTAACATCTAAACTTTTGATAAGAGGAAAACTAGTTAACAAAACTGGATAAGGCTTGACATTTTTAGCAAGGAATATATTTGTTTAATATGCTTGAGAAAACCAACACTGAAATAGTGGAAGTAGGACATGACTGCTGAGTGTGACTGACTGACTGTACCTTACTTGCATCTTACGCAATTGCCAATCTGAAGCGAACCATCATGGTCAGATATACCGGTATATAGACTTAAGTCTTATGATGGCAAGTACTGTACTGTATATTCAAATAAGCATGCCTGCCTATGTGGACAGTTTGTCTGAATCACATGATTCATGGCTTCAAACGAAGCACTGCCGGTGCTCATCAAGAAGATTTAAAAGCTTAGGTTTGTTCATTGAGGCCATTCAAGATCAACAGGTAAAAATAGTGAGGATTTGCATAGCTCTGATCGGCCCTGGCAAGATTTTGTATGTATGTATGCATGAATGTACCGTATATAGCCTACACAGGCACATTCCCCATAGGTGTGTGTGTGTGGGGGGGGGGGGGGGGGGGAGCTGACTTGAGACAGAGCCTGAACAATGTAAAAAAAAAAAAAAAAAACACACACACACAACTAGATCGCCCAGGAGAAGACCCAGAGACTCTGGCCCATTTGGGGTCTCCAGCAAAAGATTCCCAGGACCCAGACCTCCCAGAGAGGTTCCGGTCTCAGCAGGCAGACACGCAGTAAAGTTTTACCACCACAATGCCCGCCCACCTCACATCCAGGCAAGGCCCTTCATATAACCTACACCGGCTCCCCGGGCCAAGCGCCGACGGAGTATTATCTAGTCCAACTGGCGCCCGACCCCCTCTTCTAACGACCGAATTATCACTCATCTATTCACAAGCATTCTCCATTCATTCCTATTTATTACCACTTTTCTTGTGGTAACACATAATTTATGGAATTTGCAGAGTTCCTATAAAGGGTTCCCTATGGCAATGAAAAAACTAAATCTATCTATAAGAGCTTACCGGTATTATAGATCCATTACAACAATGAGATTGATCAACTGTTTACCATTATGCCACAAAAGATAAATACATTTATGTACCGGTAACATGATAATCACTTCAATAATTGAGTTCATATAACAGTAATGACATGATATTGGCATACAAAGGATACAGTATTTGCTGTCCACTCTCTTTACTGTAAGGTATTTTCAGCACATCTATAATTAGGGTGTCAAACCAGAGCAATTTTGGTTGAATACTTGAATGAATACCGGTATGAGGAGGAATACAAGAAAATTAACATGAAAAAAGTGTAGTTTTGTCCTGTTTATCACTTCCCAAGACTAAATTTGGCAAGAATGTTGGCAAGAATTTTAAGTGCGGGCGTACCGCCAGCCTTGTTTACACTACGCATAGTGGCGTCGGACCTTTGCCATTATGTTCCCGTCTATTTTGACTGCCTTTGGATATACTGTAATATGTTGAAGGGTGCCCCCCCTCACCCCCCATGACATATGTTGAAGGGTGCCCCCCCTCACCCCCCATGACATATGTTGAAGGGTGCCCCCCTCTCACCCCCCATGACATATTGCCATCATCATATACAGTATAGGCTATTGCCAGCAGGGGGCAAATTACCGAAAAAAATCGCCGTCAAAATAGACGCGCACTTAACCACGGCGATCGACAAATGTAAACATGACGGAGGCGTCGAACCTTTGCAATCATGTTCCCATCTATTTTGAATGCCATTGGATACAATAATATGTTGGCCCCCCCTCGCCCCCCCATGACATACAGTATTGTCATCATCATATATATTGCCAGCAGGGGGCAAATAACCGAAAAAATCGCCATCACAATAGACGAGAAGTTGACCGCGGCGATCGCCCTATATAAACATGACGACCGTACGCCCGAACTTTACATCCATCCCAGAATGTTAAGTACGGGTGTACCGCCAGCCTTATTTACACTACGCGTAGTGGCGTCGGACCTTTGCCATCATGTTCCCGTCTATTTTGACTGCCTTTGGATACAATAATATGTTGAGGGGGGGCTTTGACCCCCCTCACCTCCCCATGACATATTGTCATCATATATATTGCCAGCAGGGGGCAAATTACTGAAAAAATCGCTGTCAAAATAGACGTGAACTTAACCACGGCGATCGACAAATGTAAACATGACAGCGGCGGCGGGGAAGGCGTCGGACAATTTGCAATCATGTTCCCGTCTATTTGAATTTCATTGGATACAATAATATGTTGAGGGACCCCCCCCCCCCATGACATATTGTCATCATCATATATATTGCCAGCAGGGGGCAAATAACCGAAAAAAATCGCCGTCAAAATAGACGCGAAGCTAACCGCGGTGATCGCCCTATGTAAACATGACGACCGTACGCCCGAACTCTACATCCATCCCCTAAATTTGAACTATAAACCATAATTTACTCTACATATATAACAATAGACTAAAATTAATGGACCTGGCTTTCGTTTGACATCCTGCTATTGTGGTTATATTCATGCAAAGCTGTCTCAACACAAGGACCCAAAGACACGTGGCAAGAATGGAAAAACATGATAAAATGTTACCGTACATCTAAAGTCTAGCCTATTCACTAAAGGTAGGAGTGAAATCTTGCCCCTCTTGTATCTTTAAAAAGGGCTAGAGAAAACGGGCTGTAAACATCCACGGTCAATATTTACGAGCCGCACCACAGCTGGGATCTCATTTCTAATTGTAGTTTTGGGTTCTTATAATTTTATGCTTCATTGCTAGGCCTATAATTTTTATCCACCGGAATTTTTTGTTTCTTGTCTTTATTTATTTTTTTAGCATTAACCTAACCAAAAAACCTAACCTAACCAAACCTAATAGCCCCCAAATACATTTAGGTTAGGTTAGGTTAGGTTAATGTAAAGAAATAAAAATCAATAGCTTAAATAAAGCCAAGAAGAAAAAATATTGGGAAGGATGTAGTTACCGGGTGTACCACTACCGACATACAACATAAATCATCTAAAAATACTTAGGCCTATAATAAAATAAATACTTATAAATCTAGGCTAGGCTATAGGCTAATACTAGGTTAGGGTAATGTATTTTTGTATCCAAAGGCAGTCAAAATAGACGGGATTACGGGAACATGATGGTGAGCGTCCGCGTAGAGTAAACAAGACGGGCGGTACACCCGGTAACTACATTCTTGCCATAAACGAGAAGGGTTGGGTGTGAAGGGGGATCAGCCGGGTTGGGCCAATCAGCACTCTGCATACCCCCATAATCCTGCGTTAATCTCTAACCGTTTTGGTAAGATGATCCTCAGGGTATTAGAGTGTTGAGCCTATAATTGGGCTTTGTAATTGAACTGGGGTTGTGTGGGACAGGGATCTGCCTTGCTTAGGCCAATCGGCTTTCTGCAGACTCCCATTTTCTTATGTTCTTATGTTCTTATGTTCTAAATACTTATAAATCTATAATACTAAGTTAGGTTAGGTTAGGTTGTTTGGTTAGGGTATTGTATTTTTGTATCCAAAGGCAGTCAAAATAGACGGGAACATGATGGTGACTGGTGAGCGTCCGCGTACTGTAAACAAGACGGGCGGCAGGGTGTAAAACTACGCCGATTATCATAATGCTACTCAACTTTACTTTACAATTAGTGCTACCCATAACAGAAAATATTTGTTCGTTAAATTGACGGTTGATTAATCGATAGGCTAGGATATCAATTACTCAGATAATAAGATTAGCCTAGGCCAATCTGAAAAAAATGAATAGTATTAGCCTATTAGGCCTAACACAAAATAACCTAGACCTACACAAAATGTAATTAGGCCCTAAGGCCTAGGCCTGACTGACAGTTACAAAGTACTGTAAGGTATTATTGCCGTTTTGGTGCCACAGCCGGCAAGATGTCGCAATCATGGGCATTCATGGCAGCCAATTGTCTAAATGGCCAGCATCCCCTCTAGGCTAGACCTATTCTTCGATAAAATTGAAATCTGCATAATTAGCTTAGGTGCTCGCCATTCGTCCAAGCATTACTGCTACTGTGTTCAGAAAAATAGTGTAACTCAATTCAGAGTTATTTGCTTTGACACCCTGACGGGTGGTACACCCGGTAGGCTAACTACATTCTTGCCGAAATGAGATCCCAGCTGTGGTGCGGCTCGTAAATATTGACCACATCCACACCTATTTCTTGATTGACTCTTCCCAAACAGTATAAATGTCAGCTCGATTGCTCTCATCCTTGTTGAGCTATAATATATTAGGCTATAATCTAGAGCTATGGTCTATTTATAGTGAATAAATTATATGTACCCACAGTACCCTTATATATTAATGGTTAGGCTAATATCCTATGTATTCATTCATTCTTCTGTACATACCGTACCACTGATAAGGGTCTTTCAAAACTGTAACCAATAGATTTTCACCTCCATCATTTTATTTTGCTAACAGGTAGGCCTAGGCTAGTCTACACTCTGATACATAAAATATGGCCTTAAATTTTCAAAGCTAGGCTAGGCCTATCTTGAAATTAATTTATTCTACTTTATAATTGTTTACTTAGTATGGTATAGCGGCTATAGCCTAGGTCTAGCCTTAGCCTAAGCAGTTCAAAGGTTCATAACAGCTATTTGAGGAGTCAGATGAAGAGCCATTACTTGTTTCGGTACGATTTTAGTTACTGGACACCTATTTGACAGGTGCCGCCAATGATTTAATATATATATTTTTTTGGTTTCCACGCATCCAACACCAAGCTACACCCTTTTCTGGTGTACGAAACACTAAAAAAGCAATGGGGACACTTTAATAATGATAATTATTATGTTCCTTCCAACAACCAACCATACTCCTAAAATCGATTAATGAAATTTACAAACACATGTGGCAGTCCGTGGATTCGAACCCAGGATGCTCACACCGAAAATCAACACCTTATACATCGCACTACGAAGACAGATATAAAGACAACTCGGTTGCGTTCGTGGAAGTAGCGTCGCTTTGTTTACTTTACGCTCGGAGTGACTTCCCGGTCCCGCCTTGGCGGTCGACTTAAAATGGCTAAGCTTGTTGGGTCAATTTTTTTATAAAAACTTGCGTTATAGGGCGTGGGATACAGGACAGGGTTGAGGGGGGGCTCTAGCTAGGCCCTAGGCCTAGGATATTATATAAACACTCAAATCATATTTGTATAGGCCTAGGCTGGCTAGGCAATTATGGCAATAGGCCTAGCCTACTAAGACTAAGTAGTAGGCTAATAGAGTACTAGGCCTAGGCCTAGCCTAGGTAAGAACATAAGAACATAAGAACATAAGAAAATGGGAGTCTGCAGAAAGCCGATTGGCCTAAGCAAGGCAGATCCCTGTCCCACACAACCCCAATTACAAAGCCCAATTATAGGCTCAACACTCTAATACCCTGAGGATCATCTTACCAAAACGGTTAGAGATTAACGCAGGATTACGGGGGTCTGCAGAGCGCTGATTGGCCCAACCCTGCTGATCCCCCTTCACACCCAACCCTTCTCGTCCATATGCTTATCCAATTTTATCTTAAAGCTCCCTATCGTTTTTAATCCCACTATAGCACTTGGTAGTCCATTCCACCCATCTACAACTCTGTTACCAAACCAATATTTGCCTATATCTTTTCTGAAACGAAATTTATCTAATTTGAAACCATTGGTACGAGTTCTTTCGCTATCACTGAGCTTTAGTACATTTGTCATGTCCCCTTTGTTAATCCCACTAACCCACTTGAACACCTCTATCATATCCCCTCTAACTCTGCGTCTCTCTAACGAATGTAAGCCTAATTTCTTCAACCTTTCTTTATACGGAAGATTTCTAATATTATGGATCATTTTTGTCATTCTACGTTGTACTCTCTCCAATGAATCTATGTCCATTCTGTAATAAGGACACCAAAATTGAACAGCATAATCCATATGGGGTCTCACTAATGACAAGTAAAGTTTTAAGATAACATCAGCAGTTCTGTTACTCACACTCCTTGAGATGAACCCGAGAATCCTGTTTGCCTTGTTTCGAACGCTTATACACTGTTGTCTAGGCTTCAAATCATTGCTAACAAACACACCTAGATCTTTCTCACAATTCGAGTTTTCTAATTCCACATTAGCTAGTTTATATTTAACATTTGTATGCATCTTCCCTATCTTTAATACCTTGCATTTGTCATGTTAAACTTCATCTGCCAATTTACTGACCATTCGTGTAAGGTATCTAGATCCCTTTGGAGGCACTCTATATCTCTATCTGAATCAATTGTTCTCCCCATCTTGGTATCGTCTGCAAATTTACTTATCCTACTAGTTATACCTAAATCAAGGTCATTTATGTATATAACAAACAACAGAGGACCTAATACAGATCCCTGGGGGACACCACTTTTGACTGCTCCCCATTCTGACTTCGTACCATTTATGCTGACTCTCTGCTTCCTACCAATTAGCCATGACCTAATCCATCCCAACAACGCCCCACCTATTCCATGCGCCTCAACCTTTCTCATCAATCTCTCGTGGGGGACTCTGTCGAAAGCTTTACTGAAATCTAAATATATTATATCATATGACTTGTCATTATCTACTGCTTCATATACCTCTGAGAAAAAACTAAGCAAATTAGTAAGGCAAGAACGTCCCTGAGTGAATCCATGCTGAGAAGAATTTATTAAATTAAATGTATCTAAGTGGTTTCTAATTTTACTAGCAATAATTGACTCTAGTAGCTTTCCTATGATTGATGTAAGACTAATGGGACGGTAATTGGATGCTATTGATTTGTCACCTTTTTTGAAGATCGGAACTACGTTTGCAAGCTTCCAAGCTTCTGGAACTATACCTGTCTCCAATGACTTGTTAAATAAAAATGTTAATGGGTAACTTAACTCATCCCTACATTCTTTTAATACTCTAGCATATACCTCATCAGGACCAGGCGATTTATGAGGTTTCAGTCTGTCAATTTCCTTAAGCACATCATTTCTACTTATAGTAACCGTACTTAACCTATTTTCTATACTATCGCTATATACCTTACGGACTTCTGGAAACTGTGCCAAATTTTCATTAGTGAAAACGGAAAGAAATTGACCATTTAATGTACTGCACATTTCTAAATCATTTTCTGTCATTTCTCCTATCGAAGTTTTAAGGGGACCAATTACATCTCTAACCTTGGATTTATATAGTTGGTAAAAAGTTAGGATTATTTTTTGAGTCATTGGCAACCTTAATTTCATAATTTCTTTTTTCTTTCCTAATATCCTTTTTTACCTGTCTTGATAGATTCTGATAGTAAGCAAGTAGGTGAATTTCGCCTTTTCTAATTTTTCTATATGTTCCTCTCTTTTGTCCTAGAAGATCTAATAGTCTATTATTCATCCATTTGGGTTGGTTCTGTGTTGATCTAAATTTTCTTTTGGGGATGTATTTATTTTGTGCATTGAATACTGACTTGATAAAATTATCGTATGTATCTACCAAGGTTGACGTCTCTTCCTGACTTAAGATGACAGGTGCCTGAGAAGGGGTACACTCATTTGGACACCTGGATCGACTTAATTTTTTGACCATAGGGTCCGCTAATAGGGCTCTTCTTAACCCACCATAATTGGCTTTTCTAAAGTCAGGTATTAATGTTGTATTCTCTCTGGTATTACCTTTCCATTGTATATTAAAATACACAGAATTGTGGTCACTATTTCCTAGGTGGTCCCCTATCTCTACATTATTTACCATATGTTCATTGTTACTGAAAACTAAATCGAGAATATTATTACCTCTAGTCGGCGTATCTATGAATTGAAATAAAAAACTATCTTGTACTACCTCTATAAACTCCTCAGAATCAGAGTCTCCTATTTGATGCTGCCAATCTATATTCGGAAAATTAAAATCCCCCATAATGCACACATTGCTAAACCTTGATGCCATTTTAATTTCCTCCCATAATGACGTTCCGTCATTTCTACTCATATTTGGCGGTCTATACATAACTCCAATAACTATGGTCTCACTACCTTCGTTAACCTCTACCCAAACACTTTCATTATCGTTATTTAGTCTAATACCTGATTTAATACAGCTTTTTAATGTACTCCTGACAAACACTGCTATACCGCCACCCCTCTTACTTGTTCGGTCATATTTAAACAACTATATCCTGGTATATCAAATTCTGCTAAAAAATGCCTGGTTTCTGTATTAATCCACGTTTCAGTTAGCGCTATTATGTCTATATTTTCTTTGCTAACAAGGGCTCTAAGTTCGTTCATTTTGTTACATAGACTCCTACAGTTTGTGTAATATACTCTCAATTTACTTCTTTTCTTTATACCTAATTTACCTTTGTTTTTAGCGACATTTCCATCTTCTGTTGCACCATCACTACTATTATTTGCATTATAGTCATCATTTTTAGCATGAGACTGAATATCCTTATCGCTTTCGCCTGACGCTAAAATTGTTCCAATTAACCTCTCATTTACACTCTCAATATTTCTGTTCAAAACCCCACAACCACCCTATCTAAAGAACTAGCTAATGTAGAAACCCCTAACCGTGAAAGATGAACCCCATCCCTTGCGTACATCCCATCTCTCCCATAGAAACTATCCCAGTTATCAATGAATGGTATTGCTTTTTCTTTGCAATATTTCTCCAAACGGCAATTGACACCAATCGCCCTGGATGTCCATTCCTTGGGAACTCCTCTTCTGGGTAGGATACAATGTACTACAGGGATCCCTCCCTTCATCCTAACTTTATCTAACACATCCCGATACTGCTGCAGCAGTTCCTCACTTCTACCCTTACCAACATCGTTACTCCCGGCACTGAGACAGATAATGGGGTTATCTCCACTATCTTCCAAGATGTGGTCCATCTTCTCTAAAACCCTCCCAACTCCATGGCCAGGCAGACACACAACCTTCCTAAGTTTAGTGCGGGTAGCCCTAACTAAATGTCTTACCATGGAGTCGCCCACAATCGACACAGACTTACCTTCTCGGGACACAGACTTACCTTTCCCTCGGGAGGATCCAGCAGCTGCAGTTGGAGAACCCCCGGTGGTGGCAGAAGGTCCCTTGGTGGTGGTGGTGGTGGGGGTAGTGGTGGTGGTAGGTAGCACAGCGTCAGAGGTTGGAGCTGAGTCGGCGGCAGGCACTTCGGTTATCCCTCCCTTATCCTGACTATCTTTTCCCTCACATTCGTCTCGCAAAGGAGAGAATGTATTTGTCACACTCATACCTATTCTACTATCCTGCTTCTTGAGTGTGACTTTCCCACCCGTATTTTTAACAACCTGCCATGACTAACTAGGCTAATGCTTTACACTGCTTTCAAATGACCCTTACATTTACATCAGCTGACTTAGTTTGTAAATCTAGGCTATAACAAGTCAGCCCCACCCCCAACATTCAACACACTCCCCTAAGAAGTAAAACATTACTGGAAAGTGTCTGCAGCCTTGATTAGGCCTACCCTAATAAATGTTGTCCCCACTACCATTACTTTCACTATCACTAGGCCAGGTAGGCCTAGGCCTAGGTCTGTAAATTTCAGTATAATGGTCCTGTAATAGCCGTTCACAAGTTCCCTATGGTATTTTCTAATGTAAAACTTGCAAAATAAACAAACCAAAACAGGGACGCCATGGCCATGCGGCCACTGAGGAAGATGACCCCCCATTAGGCTAGAAGCCTCTTTTTCCGCTTCCTAGGCGCTGTGTCAGGGCACACTCAACCTGGAGTAATTTATGCTTAAAACGTCAACCAATGGCTCAAAAATACAAAAAACCGGCCATGAAAGCACGCTCCCCCTTCCTTCTTCTTCCACTTGGTTATATAATCAAAACACACCAAGGCTTATGGGACGTTTCTAATTTGCCTCTGTGCGGATTATAAGAGAAAACCGGCATTTTAGGGTAGACTATGCTATAAAACAAATAACTGCCAGCATAACATACAGTATATTTCAACTAAATCTAACTGTGTTTCCACACTTTGTAGCCATGTAATCTACTTTAAATACTTAATTTAAATGCCACACTAGGCATTTTTTTACACGCTTTGTAGATATGCCATCTACTTTAAATGGACGTAATATAAGCCAAACCCACATACAGGAATTTTCATGTATCGTGTATGATCCAGGATGCTAAGGGGAGGTCTTTGTATTTTCTGGATCCCTTCTCCCTCATGTTTAGCCCCATTAGTTATTAGAGTTTAAGATGTTCGCCTCATTAGTTTGGCAATATTATTCGTACCATTTACATGTTGATTTTTTCCTAGCAAGCGATAGGGGGCCTGTAATTTAACAGGAATCAGCCTTCAGTCGGGACAATTTTCTACCAAAAATATAGAAATTGATCTCATAAGGGGTGACTTAGGGGTGGGGTTCTTAAGCTTGAAAGAGGTCTATGGAGAAAACTACAAAAAATGCACAATATATATTATACAGTACTGTTAGGCCTACATAGAAAAACGATGACAATTTGGTTTTAACACTAGAATTAATATAGGAAGGAATACAGACAAAAATACATGAACTCTGCATGGTTTAAGTTATTTTATTACTTCCAAATACATGGTAACAATGTAAAGCATAAGAGTTAATTTGTATATTTATACACCTCTTCTGGACATGGTTGCGCATACTGTACTTTAGTAATTTTACTCTGGCAATTATTAGACGATTTTATTCAGCTTAGTAACTAATTTTGTAAATCAGAGGGATAATTGAGATACATTTTACCCCCTTGATTACAAGAGGGCCTTCAAAAGTTGAGCAAAATCCTCTAATGATAGCCAGCATAGTGTCGAAACACGTCGATATCCTCCAGGGGTTAATGATGACTAAACGCGATCGGAATAGACTCTTGCTTGCCACCCTAATATGATCCAAACGGCGACTGGACATACCAACCGGTAGCTCTCAACCAGTGACAACACAACCTATACTGTTAGCAGGGCGACATACTGGAGCAATTTTGTTTGAAGACTTGAATGAATATGAGAAGGAATACAGGAAAATTACATGATATAGCATTGTATGAATATGAGACGGAATACACCAAAATTATATGACATAGCATTGTATGAATATGAGAAGGAATACAGAAAAATCTACATGAAATAGCATCGTTTTGGTAATTTTATCACTTCCAAAGATGTAGTTTGAACCATAAATCATAATTATATCTATGCATATGCAGTAAATACACTACAGTATAAAGAATGGACTCGGCATTCGTTGACACCCTGACTGTTAGATTAGGTTTGGTAGTTAGGTTAGGTAGAGTCAGGTTAGGATAGGTTTGGTAGAATTAGGTCAGGTTAGGTAGAGTCAGGTTAGGTTAGGTTAGGTTTGGTGGAGTTAGGTTTGGTAGAGTTAGGTTTGGTAGAGTCAGGTTAGGTTAGGTTTGGTAGAGTCAGGTTAGGTTAGGTTTGGTAGTCAGGTTAGGTAGAGTTAGGTTAAGTAGAGTCAGGTTAGTCTATTAGGTTTGGTGGAGTTATGTTAGGTAGTTAGGTTAGGTTTGGTAGAGTCAGGACAGATTAGGTTAGGATAGGTTTGGTAGTCAGGTTAGGTTTGGTTTGGTAAGAGTCAGGTTAGGTTAGGGCTTCAATTTGACACCTAGTTAAGTAGTTGGCCCTGGTGGATTAAGCACTGGTTGAGATCTTCTGGTTGAAATAGTCTACTGGTTGAGGTTTCCAGGATTCGATCCAAACACAACTTGGATGTAACCTATTGTTGGATATCCACAAGTTAATCCTTTCAAGATCCGATTATGCATTTCTTTTCTGTTTTCTGGCTAGTATTAGTATTAGACAATACTGTTCAGTTCAGGAAGGGTATATGGAAGTCAGAGGGTTATTTGAGATAGTCTTTGCCCTTATAATTCCCACAGATCCTTCCTAAGCTGTCTAAAATCGTCTTATGATAGCCTGAATAAACTGTCAAAACGTGTCATAATCTTCAAAGGGTTAAGAACTGGAAGCACCCCCACATTATTATTTAGTATCGTAAAACGAATTAATTATGTGGGCAAATGGAACTTGATGTCATTTTGGATATGGATCATCTTAACAACTAAACTATAATCTAATGAAAAATAAATAAAATAAAATTGACTAAAACACTTCACTATCTGAATTGACCATGCATCGATAACAGCTTCACTCCATTAGACTTTATATATACACCGACTACACCTTGTTCATCGTAGGTAGGCCAGAAATCCAAACTTCAACCTCTCGTAACCCCAAAACAGCTAGAGTAATCAAGCTAATATTTCCACCATTTAGGAAGGATCAGCCAGGCAGTAAGCGTGGAAATTTCTGCCCATTCGCTCCAGCCCTTTATTGCTGACTTTAAGCTTGGAATTTGTCAGCTTATTCGCTCCTGCCCTTTTCGAGTTACAGAGGCTCGAGGTCACGATTTCCGGCCAAACTACAACAAACGGACTAGACTTGATCCTAAAACTGCAAACGTCAATAATTTACACCGAAGATAATAACCCTCACTTTCACAACCAGACACCAACAACACAACAAGCACAGAGCAACATTATTATTATTCAGTCCACAACAGAGTCACAACCAGACACACACACACACACACACACACACACGTTAAGAACACCCGACTAAATCATCTAGTTACCTTCTAAAGCCGGTATCACACGAGAGCTTTTATAGTCAACATTCGATGATCAATATTTTTATGGCAACATTTCTGTACTGTTTTACACTGGTATTGGAAAATAGACTGATAGTAGAGGAATTTTGGTAACCGAAATATTTCATAAGTTAACCTCATAACCTGCCAGACCAGTGTTGAGTATAAATGTTGAGGGAAAAAGCGCTCGTGTGATACCGGCTTAAGTTACATCACTAAGCTCAACTTTCTGTACAACATAAACATTGGCTACCTTAAGGGGAAGTTTTTAGTTTGCTCCTTAGACCTTCTTCAAACTTAAAATAATACCAAGACCCCCTTTTGAGATAATCCCAGCCAAAGGCAGGTTCCTCCTAAACATCAGGCTCACTAATGCTCACCAGGAAAAAATCAACACCTAAATGGCATCAAAGGTCTTAAAATTGACAAATAAATCGGGTGAAAGGTCTTAAAATTGACTAAAAAATAGGGTGAAATATCTTAAAATTGCCTTACTAATGGGTGAACGTCTTAAAATCTCAAAACTAATGGGGCTTAGCATGAGGAAGGAGGAGGTCCAGAACAAAACGCCCCCAAAAGGGAAAATATATCCTTAACTTTCTCGGTACTATGATGTCGTTTTCTCTATATTCAGGTTAACATTAGAAAATTTCACTTGGTTTGGGTAGTCCATCTATTGTCTATCTAAAACAACCTTCTGACTCTCACAATTCTCCCAACCAAGGTATCCCCAGAGTACATTTGTTTTGGGAGTGTAATCAACTGGGCCTTTTAATGGACGATATTGCGGAGCTTTCCAACCTCCCTGTCCCTCAACAATTCTTTAATATAAGCTTTGTGCCATAATGTTTGTAGCTGACACATGTTATAGTAATTGCATATTACTTACTTACTTTGTTACTTTGTAGATGTTTAGGTGAAATCACCACGGTCGATCTGGGGATCCGCCGCTTCCACACATCCTCTTGATCTTGAGGTACTGGATTTGATCAATGATCGAGTTTGACCCAGCTCCTCTGTTGGTCGGGCCGTGTGGTTTAGGAGGCTCATCTGGTATGTGCTCCAGGATTCCATCTAGCCTCCGCTTGAACGCTTCTGTACTGCACCCAGTCATGTCTCTAACTGGTCTAGGGAGACAGTTGAAGAGCCTGGGTCCAGTGTTACTAAAGCTTTCTGCCTGGATGGTCTTGAGCCTTTGAGAGACACAGTTTAGTGACCTTCTTGTGCAGGTTCTGTCAAACTGAGGTGACTTTGGCTCTTGATGCCTTCCCCTTCTCTTGGCGATGGGTTTGGTACTGTGCCCTCAAGGATCTTCCAGGTGTAGATCACAATGTAGCGCTCCCGTCGTCTTTGTAGGGAGTACAACTTTAGGTGCTTCAGTCTCTCCCAGTAGTTCAAGGAGTCTCTGGCTATTTTTCTAGTGAACACCCTTTGTACTTGTTCTAACACCTGTATCTCTTTAACTTTATAGGGAGACCACAGCTGACATGCGTACTCCATTTTAGAGACTACTGTACAAGTGATTTCCAAAGGGGTAGGTGTTATGGGTTTCTGGTCAGAAAGGTTCGAAGAATCCACCCAGTCATCTGTCGAGCTGACCTAGCTGCTTGATGGATGTGCTCACTGAAGGTGCAGTCGTTGTTCATCCTTACTCCCAGATCTCTGAGCGATTCTTTGTCTACAATCTGGTTATCGCCCACTTTATATTCATATTCTTTAAGGTGCTCATTTGTGCCATATCTTTAAAGAGTTCAAATTATCTGCTGTTGAATTTCATGTTATTTTCTTCTGCCCAGCTATAAATTTTTTCCAGGTCCTTCTGTAGGTTTTCTGCATCATCCTTGGTTACTTATTATATATTAAAGTCAGCGATAGTCACAAATATTTCATATTAATAGTAAAAAGGAACACAGTATTTTCGTGCTTATTGGTTGTGATAATTAATCCACAAAATAATCCTGTTGTTAGTCATTGTCTGCTAAATATGGAAATTCCCATGACTACCATACTATATCAGCACTTAGTGTAGCTATCTACTACTGGTATTCGTCTATACATTAGGCTACCATAGCGCAGTTGGAATATATGTACATGCTCAGATTAATATGCAGGATTCGAAACTGCATAATAAATCGTAGGCTTGTGCATATTTCTTTAACTGTCTTGATAGCGTAATGCATAAGTGCGTGGAATTTCGGTGTGAGTATCCTAGGTTCGAGTCCTTGGAGTGCCACAAGTATTTGTTGATTTCATTAATCGAGTTTAGAAGTGAAGTTGGTTGGTGAAAAAATATAATATAGTAAAGCCATAATACAATTAAAATGTAAAACTTGCAAACTAAACAAACCAAAATTGGGACAAGGACAATATAAAGTCAAATTAAATTATCAAAATCGCTATGTGGAAACAACGCTTACTAAAATGAAAATTATTAAATAAAAGAACACAATCCACCACATAGGGTGTACATCACTACATGAGCAAGTTAATCTGTTTCCCAAGCAAACCAATCGCACATATAACAACGCACTATCGTCACGTTAAAGGAAGTAGTCAAGTTTGGGAAGTCCGGGACGTTCTGGCAAATTTTACTAAACTCTGCATGAATAAAGAAACTACATGTTAAATGTCAAAATATTATTTAAAATCAAATTTGCAACATGACAAGACATTAACAATAGTAAAAAATACAAATATTGATAAGATATCTATACTATTACAAAATAATATATAAAATACAGTACAGCACTCACTAACGATAGTGCTATCGGGTAGGTACCTGTAAGCATAGCATGCTTCAAGTGACCCCTATCAATAACTACCCTACAAATAACCTACATTTATAGCACAAATAAACTAAGGAAATCGCAAAAGTAAGCAATTGATACTATCGACAATGAATACATATAATATAAAGAGAAATAATTGCAAAATATGAAGTAACAACAGATTTAAACAAAGAGTACTCTTTTAACAAGAACAATAAATTTAAAAAATCATCAATATTAATAATAATAATAATAATAATAGAAAAAGAAAAAGAAAAAGATAAACAATAAATACAGACAAAAAGTAAGCAGAGGTTATACAAGAAACTTCAAGTTAAAAATGCTTGATTAAAATTATTGATGTCAAATTTTAGAATACAGTCACAATAATTGACCCTAAAAAGATTAAATTTATGGAACAATTTACTTGCCTCAAAACCTCTGTCCACTAAGAGTCTGTATAGTAACCTAGCTCTAGCCCAAAAGTCATCTACTTTAGTGCAGATTTTACAAAATCTTATTAATTGGGAATAAAACAATTATAAGTGATTTTACTATCGATATTACTACTAGGGAAAGGAAAGTTTATTACGTTAAAATTAAAATCATCAACTTTGTGATATACTTTAAGTATGCACTGTTCATTAACAATCTCTATATTTATATCAAGAAAATTTTCAACTTTATAATTTACGTTACATTGTGTGAGGGGAATAGAATTAGGGTAAATAAGTTTAGCAACTTGATTAAAATTTAACAAATTGCAAACAAGAATATCATCAATATATCTACTATTATTACTTAACAGTTTAGCAAGTGCTAATTTTTCTGGAATTTTATTTTTCTTGCTACTGTCAACTAAGTCTTTTATATATTTAAATTCTAAAGCAAGCAAGAATAAGTCTGCAATTAAAGGGCTAGCATTTCCACCAAGAAATAACAAGAAATTGTGATAAACTGTGCACATCCTAGGTGTTGCATATTGTTGATGTCGACAGTCGTAGCTCTGGCGCTAGTTCAGAAGCGTCCACCACAGGTCTCAACTAAATCCTTGGTAGGGAGAATTCCTTCCTAAGCTAAATAAAATGAACTATTACTAACCTGAATGTATCTAAAAGCGCCATAGTATACTGGAAAGGTTTAACACCTTAATTCTTACCATTTCTTATAATTTTGTATAAACCAAATATCATCACCACTTACCCACCCTTTTTTTAACCCTAGGCTCGTTGTCAATCAAAGGAACACAACATTAACGGCGATTTCGGACACGGATATTATTAATAATAGCTTCCACAAATACAGAGAACTTGTGATTAAACCATTTGTTCTATTGTCTTGATAAACTACAAGTGTGAAACATCAGAGAAGTTCAAGATGAGTTCTAGAATTGATTTGATGATCTAGCCAGAGCTCTGTAGTATATCTGTAGTATATCATAGGGATATAATTTATAACTTCATTTAAGGAAGACTGATATCTTCAAATACCTTGATACCTGAAGTAAGCATGGTATGCCAGGACAGTGATTTTTCCCACTTAGTTGAGGCAGTTCATACAGCCGGACCACATGAGCTCCACAGCAGAACTCTTGTAGGGCAGGGCCGAAGGATGAGGCAAGAACTGCTACACTGCAGCACCAACCAAGAAGTGATCAAAGGCGAAGAATGAGAGATCAGGACTAAGGAAGAAAAAAATTACAGCGAGATGCAAAAAAGATGCACTACTGAGGGGAATCGAGTCAGCTTGGCCGCACCAGCAATCGAAGAGACAAATCAGGTCAGGAGCCAACAACCTAGCCAGGCCAGGGCGGCATATGATATAGGACGCCCGAAGGACAACCGAATGAGACAGAATATGAACAGATGGGGAAAAACATAGAAAGAGGTATGAAAAACTACGCAAAATTAGTCAAGCTGACGACAAAAGCGCGAGGGAAGAGGGAAATCACCATAACCCTCCCTCATCAAGCTCCAATCGTCGGCCCCCGAAGCCCCTCAACCGCGACAAGGAGCATAGTATTGGGGGGGGGGGGGGGATTTCTGGTCTAGGTATAGTTAATAGATTATAGTTATGATAGACAAGGTTTATATTGGAGTAGCCATGTGTACAAACTGCTTCAAGTTGGTGGTAAAATATAAATCAGTGATCGAACTAATGTCTATTTTTTTCCAGCTGAGAGTAAACTAATTGCCATGTTACTATCTTGGTTATTCAGCTATTACAATTACACAGATTTTGTAGCGAAATATGTTGTTAATAATAAAAACTTGGTATTTTTAGGATATAGATACACATGTACAGTACAGTACAGTATGTATGTAGCCTATATACTCAGACACATACCCCATAGCTGGGGGTGGCCAACTCGAGACAGAGCCACATAGACACGCATAGTTTCATATTTCCAGCAACTATCGCGAAAAAAAATAAAATAAAAAAAATAAAATAAAAAAAAATCCTCAGCTGAAAATAAACCAACTATAGAAACCTTTTGTTTGATGAGATGTCTTTCTTCCAGTGAACTTCCTAATAACTTACGTACCGGGTATTCGTAATATCTGTTTTGCTTGAAGGCTTTGCTAGGACAAATCATTTTTCGAAATAATTTAATGTACAGTAAGACAGGATTTTTTTTATAATGTTCCTTTCGGTTCCATAATTCATAAATTACAGACAGTACAATATACTGGTATTCAAAATATTGGGAATTATCAATATCAACACACATCTGTATTCCTCTGGGAAATTTAGATTCCCTTTATCCATTTTGGAACTCCACAATGGTCATGAACTGAATTGTACACTTGGATGCCATGGTCTCTGGTCCACTCATACGTGTTTGTGGACCCCCTTATGTTTGTGGACCCCCTTATGTTTGTGGACCCCCTTATGTTTGTGGACCCCCTTATGTTTTTATTCATGCAATTATAACTCTCTGGATTGATATTTGGAAACATACGTACATACATACGGGTTTAAAGACCACAACCATCCACAGTGAATGTGGCTTCCATGGTACAATCACAGTATTGCACACAGTGCACAGCAATCATAACACGGTGGCTAGTCTTTACTGCAGCACAGTACAACAAAGTCTGGCCACAAGAACGCCCCATCATGTTATCACTGTGGCTGATGTTGGTATAGCGCTAACAGTGTCTCAGCAAAACTCAATAAAGTCCCTCTGAAGCACTTGCACCTGGCGAAATCGCACCACACCAGCCTTAACCGTGCTACAATAAGGCAGTAACAAGAAATCACCGAAACTGCTACAGAGGCTGACTGCACCACCGAAGTGTACAAAGGAGTACAAAGGAAATCAAGCAACAACAGATCTAGTGACCCTTCTAGGTTGCTTGTCCTCCAAAACACTGAGGATCAAGTTTCCAAACAGTGGTTTAGAGTGGGTAAGGGAACATTGGAAAGGGAATTACTGCCCTGGAACTAATGTCCGTGGCAGGATTAGGAAGTTAGTAGGGGACAGATGGGTTAGTAACTGAGGGGGGGATAAAATAAAGTTATTCATTTACAAACGCAGTCAGTCGCGGGTTTGATGCGAGATATTTGTCTAGGCGGAGTTTAAATGAATCAACGGTGATGCAGTCTATAACGTTTCGGGGAAGCCCATTCCACAAGTTGACAACTCGATTGAAGAAGAAATTCTTAGATTCGTGTGAGTTAAAAGATTTACCAATAATTTTGCAACCGTTTCCACTGGCGGGCGGGCGGTGGGGTCGCTGCATCCCTACGCCAGAACTTGCTTTTCAATATATAGTGTATATAGTTTTGTAGTTGATGAATAGAAAATTATATTAATAAATTCGTTCCTTCCATGATTTGAAATAGGTGAAGTCCACAAATAGGGTTATCAGTGGGCTATATACTATGGCATCCGAGTGTACATAGCAACTTTTACAGTTACCTGGTCCCCTACCAGTTTAAGAGGGGTCACCAGCTTTTTTTTTTTATCTTTCTCTCCTTTTCTCTCTTTCCCTGTCTCATATCCATTCGGCCCCATTCAGCCAAGTGTTTTAAGACGTTTATCCCCATCCAGGTGTCGATATTGCTCGCCAGCATTGTATGGAGAAATCCGGCTTCGCCGGAGACATTTTTCTATCGAAAAATGTACAAATTTAGCTTGTTGTCAAAACAAAATTATATTTATGCTGGCTTGCTACAGCTCGCCAGGAAAATATTGACACATGATGGGGGTAAATGTCTTAAAACAGTAGGCTGAATGGTGCCGAATGGATACAAGCCAAAGAGAGAGGGAGAGAAAGAGAAAAAAAAAAGCGAGGTGGGCTCCCTTAAATACACTACTTGCAGTGCTGTAAATGTTCTACAAGCTGGCGAACAAGCTCGCGTCACAAACTACACAGGCTGCGGAGAAGAACTAAACCCACACACAAGAAGAAGTTTTTAAGCTAATTTGTTCCCTACAGAAGCAGGTCAAAACGGCCACACTCGTAAAAGACCACAACCCAGAATGTCTCAATCTTAAATAAAACACTTGGTTAGATTTGATTGGATTAGGCTAGTCGTGCTTACGATATTTAAAGTTAGGTTAGGTCAGGCTCGTAAAGGTTAGGCTAGGTTAGGTCTGGTTAGGGGATAGCAGAGGTGGTTAGGTTAAATTGAATATGGTTAATTTAGGCAAGTTGGAAAGGGAGAGAAAAAAAAAGTGGGGATTGGGCCTGAGTAAATGGATAGATAGATAGATAGGTAACTGTGGCTGTTATGGCTGTGTCCTTATCAAAGTGTGGCCATCTTGACATAAACCGTCCCCTACTACAGATCCAAATACACGACCTGCGTTGCGGCACAGGACCCACAAGCCGCGAGAACACTGGCCGCACAGATAACCGCGGTGGTGGAGCCGACCGCCGCGATGATGGAACCCATACAGGACGAAAGGATGAACTGGGCCAGGAAGACCATGGAGGAGATAATAGCCACATCCGTCCCCAGGCCTCTCACTTGGTGCTCCGGCCCGGTTTTGGACATCATGTTGGTACCTTCGTCTGGTTCAGTATCAAACTGGAAAGCAATTACAGTATAATGTAAAACTTGCAAAATAAACAAACCAAAACTTATACGAACACAATAAAAAGACAAAACAACTAATCAAGATCACTAAGGACCGGCCTCGCTATACTAGTTGAGTGGAGGAACATCTAAACTATCATTTTACGGTCCCTGCGTAAATTGTATTATACAGTATAGAAAACTTCTAAAACTATAATCTGAATAGACAAGCTTAGTCCCTTTCATTATTTCATACCCCAATATTCTCTTACATTACATCTACCTACCTTTTCAACGGACCGGCCGCAGCAGTAGTCCCACAGCTGCCTCACCTTGGACACCAGCCACACATCCTCACACTTGATCTACGGGAATAATACGCAACTACTGCAGCAGAGCCTGGTTGGTAATGAGCGGTTATACTCTAGCCAGAACAAGGGTAGCAGTAATGGCCGTTCCTTTAAACATCGTAAAAGCTTTCTCTACGACCTATATTGTCCCACATTGACCCTTATCCAGATAAACGATAAGGGTCAATCTGGGTCGGGAAAGCTCGCAGGGAAAGCTTGTACGATGTTTAAAGGAACGGCCCTAATTTACGGTGAAGGGTGAGAGGTGGATGTTTAGATGGATATAGATGGGTAGATAGATCAGTAGATAGATAGATAGACAGAGGTAGCAATACAATCTAATTATGGCTACAATTAGACGATTTTATCAAGCTTAGAGAGTACGATAAGTATCGAAGGATGAACAATAATACCAAATAACACTTTAACTCTAACATAACTCTAACAGTTTTTGTAAACTGAATAAAATTGAAGTGGTAGCCAGACTAAACTAAATAGTGACATCATCGTACTCAATGGGTTAATACTGTACCACTAAATTGATACTGTATTAATAAAAAGGAATACAAAGGGAAACAAGCAACAGCAACAGCAGGCCTAATGATCCCTACTAGGCTGCTTGTTAAAAGACAGGAATGGTTGCCTCATCAAACACCTGAAGGGCTTTAGCTCCAGAAAATCTGTGGACCAGGAAACAAAATACCGGTAATATCCGAAGCACTATCAACAATATACAGTAGATACGATCTGAGTCAGACAGACTTTAAGTTGAGTGGTCAATCATGTAAGTCCTTAAATATACTGGCATGGGTTGTCCTTCTTACAGGGGACAGGCCGCTTGGGGGCATTTTATGTATGGCTACCCTTATAAAGGAGAATTAGACGTCCAGCCATAGATAAATAGATAGATTTATGTTTACCATCTGTGAGGCGTGGTAGTGGGCGACCAGGAGGTAGGGCATGGTGAAGAGGGTAGAGTACATAACCCCGGCACAGCACGAGAAGATGAGGACGGCTGCCGGGTGTCGGAATATCGCCATGAACACCATCCCCACGCTGTACACCAGCTGCCCATAGATGTACACTGGACGTGCTCTGTGTGGAGGAAAAGAGCTATTCATATAGTGTATATAAATATATACAGTATGTGGACTCCCATACAGCAGTTAACGTGAAAAGCAAGATGAATAAAGAAATCGAAGTGACTCTGGGAATGCATCTGGAATTGGTCCTGGTATAAAAAAAAACGGCAAATAACTATGATTATTACCAGACTAAAAAAATATTCCATACGAGGAGCCATTAAAGGAATTAAATATATTTAGCTTAATGAATTGCAGAACAAGAGGGGACCTGATACCAGTGTTTAAAATGATGAAAGGCCTGGAATGTATAGATGCTAGAAAGTACTTCACAATAGATAATTCAAATTACACTAGATGTAATAGAATGTCTGAGAAGTTACAACAAAAATCTAAACTAGGTCCCATGTGTTCAGAAAATTACCTCGACCTTTCAGACATTTACTTTAGTCTTCCTGTAATGCCCAGACCGTATACATAGATACAAAAAAAAATCACAGGTTCCCCGAAGCCCAAAGTCCAAAAGACGGGTGTTACTCGTGTACTGATGGCTAGATGACTCGGGATCCTCCTTGAAATATCAACTTGGGGTATATCACTCGAACGTATTAGTTAGTTCTGTTACCTGAGTGATATGAGTGCTGCAAAAGGTTGAGCATGCATAGATAAAGTGTTGCAAGAGTTAGCAGTAGATTGTATAAAAATCAGAAAATGGTTACTCTCGCTGATTATCAAAGGACTCTTCAAACTCAGAAGGCGAAGGGGAAGGGGAATTAATGGGCGGATTCGCACAAGTCGGCTTTCATGGTATGGCTATGTAAGAAGGATGGGGATTATTTGGTGAAGAAAAGCATGTCCTTGAATGTGTAGGGCGTTGCAAGAAGAGGGACACGAAAGAAGACGTGGGATCCTTCTAAAGAGCTGTTATCATTGGTAAAGAAGTCATAATGGAGTCTGCCAAACATCAGACAGCCTGGAGTACCGCCCATAGTGAAACAAATAAACTGAATTAAACTGTACAGATCTGAAACATTTCTTTCCATTATGTGCCTGAATATATAGATAGATAGATAGATAGATGTGTATATATGCTCTTTAAAACATAAGTCTGCATGTGTATAGATTAACTTAAATTATACCCTCTTCATTGGCTTTCGGGTACCCTAGAATTAGATCATTATTGAATATGGGTTTCTAAAGTCAGAGTTAAGTGGGATAATGCTCTGTAAATTCCTGTTTCCATTGAAGAGTGGGTAAAGTGATGTTGCAATATTAATCAGAACTACTGGAACAAGTGGAGTGCTTTAAATATCTAGGAGGAATAATAAGCAGGGATGTAGGTATGGAAATGGAGGTAAAACAGAGTGTGTGAAGGAAGGAAGGTTTTCGGAGCAATAGGAAGTATGTGGAAGGTGAGAAATCTCGGAATGGAAGTAAAAAGTGCAATGTATCAAGGAATTGTTGTGCCAACAGTGATGTATGAGGCTGAGACATGGGCTCTGAAGGAAAAGGAGAGAAGAAAGCTGGATGTGATGGAGATGAGCTGCTTGAGAAGTATGTGTGAGAGTGACTCGATGAGACAGATAGAGAAATGAAGAGATACATAGGAGAGTGGGGCAGCAGGAACCATTGTTGGCCAGAGTGGACAGAAGGGTGCTGTGCTGGTATGGACATGTTGAACGAATGGAAGATGAAAGGCTTACAAAGAGAATATGTGAGTCAGATACAAGGGGAGGTAGAGGGGTAGGAAGACCTCCATTGAGATGGAGAGAATGTGTAGTACAAGCGTTGGAAGATAGAGGAATGACTATAGATCAGGCAAGAGAAGTGGTAATAAATAGGAATTAATGGAGAATACTAGTGAATAGATGAGTGAAATGCAGTAATTTTGGAGAGGGAAGAGGGCGTCAGTTGGACTAAATAATAGTCCGTCAGGCGCCTGGCCCGGGGAGCTGGTATATAAGAAGGGTCATGCCTGGATGTGAGGTTGGCGGGCAGTGGTGTGCTCCACTGCATGTCTGCCTGCTGAGACCAGAACTTCTCCAGGAAGTCATAGGCCGAGGGAGTGCTGGAATGCCCTTAGTGATCCCTGGTCTCTGGGTCTTCTCCTGGGCGACTTGGATGTGTGTGAATTTGTATTGTGTTGGGTTGTCCGTGTTCGGGCTCTGTCTCGAGTCGGACACCCCCAGCTATGGGGTATGTGCCTGAATATATACTGTACATATATACATATAATGACAAAGATATACCATTCTTGCCCACTAATCAGCCTTATAAATACCTAATAATAATTATCATATGCTGTATATGAATGTAATCTACATATAGCAATGCAATCAATTAAAATGCATATTTTACACCAACTTCATAAAATAATGTGGTACTGTACACTACACTTCAATGTTTTAATACAGGTAAATATATATTGCTTACATTAGGCACAATAACGTATTATACAGTACAGTATATCTAATAAGTTTAGTGGTTATAGCCTTGGTTGAAAAAAATAAGCTAAATATGATTATTTGTATAGTCAACTGAAGTACCAACAGTCCATAGCAAAACATAAGCAGGGTATTTATTTAAATAATAGATAAGAAAAGGAATATACAATGACATAAAATGAATGAAGATAAAAGAACATTCACACGTCTCGAGACCATGATTATAATGTAAAACTTGCCAACTAAACAAACCAAAACAGGGACGACACAATATAAAGGTCTTCGTAGTGCAATGGATAAATGCACTGAATTTCGGTGTGAGCATCCTAGGTTCGAATCCCTGGACTGCCACATGTATTTGTTGATTTCATTAATTGAGTTTAGGAGTAAAGTCGGTTGGTGGATGGAACATAATAATACATACAGAGGACCACTCACCCGAAGCGTTTGACAAGCTTCTCAATGAGGAAGGAGTAGAGGGAGCAAGAGAGGGAGTAGAGCGCCATCCCCCAGCACCCGAACCTCACGCCGGAGATGTACAGCTCCTTCTTCTCCGTCCCGTCAGCTGCCTGAAGGGAGAGGAGCAAGGAATAGAGGTAAACTGAAGGGTACTTATAGGCTGCAATCAGTCATCATCTAGAATAAGACCTTCAGAATTCGTCACAACCAGTGATCGAATTTACACGTGTTTGGATGGAAAGTTGGATATAAATTAATACTATACCTTAATGTTCAGTACTATGTCCTAAATATCTCAAGCCTGTGATGGGTGAGATACTATCCTGATACATAGAGATTTTTGTATTGTCTAAGTTACCAAACTCTTACAATTACCAAGTGTATTTCAATCTATTTATATATGGACTTAAACATTCTGGGGGCTCTATAGCTAAGTTGGCTTCAGTTGCTCAGTATTAAACTTGGGCTCGCAGACAGGATTCAGTAACACTAGCCATTCTACTATTATCATAGAACAGAGATAAAAAAACAATACATGTACAAAATTATGGTTCATATGTACACCTACTGACAAATGTTTGTGAACTTTTGTAATTATCTTTATGCAAATATATCGATTTAGATTGATGCCAAGAACAAATAAGTTATATAGTAATAAATACATATGTATAATTATACTGTATTAATATTTAGCTGATTTGATCTGAACATCAATCTTAATGGCTATATTTGCATACAGGAAATCGCAAGAGCTCTCAAAAACATATGTCAGCAGTTGTACAATGCATGAAGCTGTGGTGTGGGTAAAAAACTGCTATCATCTAACAGAATGAAACAACTATCGTATAAAAAAAGTTCCACGGATGAACTTGAAACTGTCTGCAAATTCACATACTGTATAAGTAAATAAATGAGTGAATACAAATCTTCCAATGGTAGAGTAAAGCTAGTATCACACAAGTACTTTTTCGCTCAATATTTATCCTCAACACTGGTCTGGCAGCTTATGAGGTTAACATTTGATATATTTCGGTCACCTAAATTCCTCTATCACCAGTCTAGTTTCTGATACCAGTGCAAAATATTTCAGAAATGTAGCCAGAAAAATGTTGATCATCGAATGTTGACCATAAATGCTCTCGTGATACCGGCTTAAGCGTTCCTCCACTCACCCCCGGGTCGCCGCCGAAGACCGCCTCGCCCACAAAGTCTGTGAAGTAGAGGGAGTAGCAGACCAGGGACATCCAGCAGAACAGGTTGGTGAGGCACAGGATCCGCAGGGACTGGGAACAAATGGTAGTGTTAGGTATTACACCAAAGTCCATGTTATTTCGGCTGACGTTAAACTGAACCTACACCAAAGTCTATGTTATTTCAGCTGATGTTAAACTGAATCTCTTTGCAACTGATTTCTCTAAACTTAGTGAAAAATATGAAGCTACTATGTCTCTGTATCATAATGTACCTGGGTCTCTGGGTATTCTCCTGGACGACCTAGATGTGTATGATTTTGTGTTTTGTTTTTGTTTTTTGTTGTGCTGTGTTGTCCCTGTTCGGGTGTCTAGAGTCAGGAGGTATGAAACAGACGATAAGAGGTATGGAACAGACGATAGGGGGTATGAAACAAGTATGACACTGGTATAAAATAGGTGTGCAACTAACCTTTGGCATGTAAACAATGGAGAGGAGGTACTGCCTGAGCGTTGCCCCCGGTACGGCTGCCTCTTCTAGTCCAGTACCCTCTGGAACTGGCATCCCTTCATCCCCCTCCAAACCTTCCTTCACTAACTCCTGGGGGTCCTGGGGGGCGGGGAGGGAAGGGGTGATTAGGTTGGCTCACACGGGCATTAACCCGTTAAGCGCGAGCTATTGGTAGTGCACCCCCTACCGCCAAGCGATGATATTAGGCTTCATTCCCGCCTAAAATTGTTATTTTACGATAAATATCGTGATTACTTATTCATATGCGCCTATTTTACGTTTAATATGAAGATATTAACATGTAACAGCAATAACACAAGTGGGAATAGTATTTGGGGGTGAAAAAGACGAATTATTGCTGACCCTCCAGTGTGGCAGCTTATGAGGTCAACATTTCAAATATTTATCTCACCTAAATTCATCCACCATCAGTCTAGTTTCCGATACCAGTGCAAAATATTCCAGAAATAGTGCCAGAATTTTTTTGATTATCGAATGTTGACTATAAAAGCTCTCGTGTGATACCGGCTCAAGTCTCCATCCTCCACAAAGTATAATTGTATGAACAAAATGAAAACATAATAGCAATAAAATTATACACTATGTAGTTTGACCCGCACCATCCTTCACAAAACATAATTGTATGAACAAAATGAAAACATAGAAATTAAATCATACAATATGTAGTTTAACCTGCAGTGTGCCTGACCTGTTGCGCGAACGATGTCTCCTGGTCGACCTGTGTTGGGTGGCCCTCTTGTAGTTCGACCTGCCCTCCTCCTCCTCCTCCCTCCGCTCCACCTCCACCAACGTGACCGCCGTTCTGGGGGGGGGGGGAAGGGAGAGAGAGATTTACATAGATCTACATAGATACACTGGCCACACAGACCTTACGATCCAAACGAGGTGGTCAGGACTTAATTCTAGTAGAGATGGCATATCCGATAGAAAAGGAAAGTTGAAGGAAAGGATAGAAGAGGAAGAGAGAGAGAGAGATTGATTAAATTTTTCGGGGCCTCCTGGCTTCTCCCTCATGTTTAGCATATTTGTTTTGAGGTTTTAAGACGTTCTTTCCATTAGTTTGGCAATTTTGAGACCTTTCACCTCATTTCTTTGTCAATATTTAGACCTTTCGTGCCATTTAGGTGTCAATGTTTTCCTGGCGAGCGATAGCGAGCCTGTAATTTCAGAAGGATTCGGCCTTCGGCCGGCACATCTTTCTACCGAAAAATGTACAAATTTATCTTGATAAGAGTTTTTTTTTTTTTTTTTTTTTTTTAAAGCTTGATGGGTGTCTAGGGAGGAAACCAAAATATAAAGGAATATATACATAATTAGATACCCAAAAACGAGCACTACCTCCTTCCTTGTTCTGTCTACCGATCTCCACATTCTATTGGCTACACAACTTCCTTTACTCTCTCTCTATATTCTTCTTTAAAGAGTCTGTGCTCACTTTACATGGAATAGGGCATAGTCAGGTCAGGTCAGGTGAAGGTATTGAGGGATACGAATTTACAACGGCACCTCGTATCTACTTTTTGAAGGGAGTTGAGAGGGGAGTTGGAGAGAGAGAGGATCGAAGCTGTTGGAGTGGCTTTGTCGTAGTTCAGAAACAGCTACCAGAGCTTGCACGTTTTATTGGTAGGGACAATTACGAAAGACAAGGCAGGGGTTCGGATGACTAACGTAAAGACTTTTCTGTCTTTCTTGAAGGGGGGATGGGCCGGTTTTCTGGACCACTTTCTCCCTCATGTTTAGCCCCATTAGTTTTCATGATTGTTAAGATGTTTGCCCCATTAGTTAGTTGATTTTAAGACCTTTCGCCCCATTTCTTCGTCAATATTTAGACCTTTCGTGCTAGTTAGGTGTCAATTTTTTCCCTGGTGAAGGATAGTGAGCCTGTAATGTTGGAAGAACCGGCCTTCGGCCGGAATTTTTTTCTACCGAAAAATGTAGGCCTACACATTAATCTAAAAGAGGGATCTAATGGATGTTTTTTTTTTTTTTTTTTTTTTTTTTAATTTGATGCGAGGTCTAGGGAGGAAATTAGAAAAATAATGAATACATGCAAAAATAATGAATGCATGCACAAATCGCCCAAAAAACTGAACCATCCCCCCTTAAATAAAACTTGCTTTCTTTATATTAGGCAATTAAGATGAGGATTGATATTACGCTACTGGCTTCGTTATCTTATTATTTATTTATTAATTTATGTATTTATTTTAATTAGGAGATAACATGGTCAGGCTATTTGGTAGTATGTTTTGCTTTCTACATGTTTCGATCTCACAATATCAGATCAGATGAAGTATTGAGGGATAAGCCTTTACAACGGCACCTCGTATCTACATTCTACTTTTCCTATTGTTCTGAAGAGTGTAGAGAGGGGAGAAGGGGTGTTGGAGAGGGAGGAAGCTGTTGGAGTGGCTTTGTTATGTGTGTTTAGTCTGTAGCCTATACGTCGTCAGGACAAAGATGAGACTAATAAACAAAATCATAAAGTAGTACAATATATATTACTCCCATCTCATAAGACGTAGGGAAATAATACCCCTTTAAGGCTTTATTAAATAGCAGCTCCTATCTTTTCCCCAGCACACACAAAGGCCATCTTCTCCAGACAATATTTTATCCTCTCCCAGCCTCCAATGCATTAACATAAGGTCCCTCCCTGGTGGTGGTGGGCGGAGGTATCCCTGGTGGTGGGCGGCGGAGATACATAATGGAAGCATCTCTCAACCCGCGGGGAGCCCAAATGAAAAGAAAGCCTGTGAATCATGTGGGATAAGATGGCAAGATATGGGGGATCTATTTTCTGGCCCCATCAAGAAAGGAACCACAGAAAACGAGCGCGGAAATGGATTACAGAAAACGAACGAGGCTTTCAATTTATGGCAAACTTGGGTATAAGATATGCAGCCTAATTCTCACAAACTACACATCAAATCAATACACACCTCTTTATAAACAATTCTTCTCAGTGTTGGGGTTGTAGTAGAGCGAATAAAGTATAATTCACACATATCATTTATATGCAAACACATTATTTACACAAACAATACACTCACAAATGCATAGCCCTTCACAAACAACGTTTCCCAGATGATTGGGGCTTGTTCTCTATGGTGAATAAAGAATAGAGCATAGGCCTACTAATAACTACTAATAATCATGTGGTGATGGGCTGGTCTATCAGAGTGAGAACTGAGCGATCGCTGCCATACCCATAGCTTACTCTGACTATTCCTTTTACTTATATATTTTCTAGATCTCAAGTGACGGCGTCTCTTCCGTGGATTGACCTCCCAATCTACTAAGATTGGAAGCCAACGCGTCACATTTTTCCTTTGCCCCTCAACTTTCTCTTCATAATTGCTGAGGGGCACAGGGCCCTGGGTGGGGCTTTGGTTTCCCGGGCGTTTCTGCACCCTCCTCAGCTCCCCGCCATGGAGTGGCTTCGGTCACCCAGGCTTTATTGTGGTCGGCAGGGAGGGTTCTGTGGGGCCGCTCGGTTATGGCCTTGGCCTTGCTCGGGGCCTTGGGGCTGTTCGGCCAGGCAGTCTGAACAACAACAACAACAACAACTAATAACTTCACATTTGGTGTTTAAACGTGGACTGCAGGGCGACTAATAAATTAAATAATAAAAACCTTAACGCTTAGAAAGTGTGTTTTTCATGGAATTAGAGCATATAATGAAAGTTGGATAAATAATTTGGCTATCGGTTCCTCTTTCATTTTTTTTTTTTGGGGGGGGGGGAACACTTCGATATTGTTGCAGGCAGCTTTGTCTTTTGTCTCTTGCAAACACATACATAATAATAAAACACACACACACACACATAATGGAAAACAAAAACCTCAGTGTATTACAGTACAGTACTTACAATTAGGGGGAGTGAGCTAGGTCTGCTGGGGGGCTTTTCCATGGAGCCATAACCCCCCTTCCCCTCCTCCGCCCCACCATCACCAACACCCTGCAATACAGTCAACAAAACTCAACATTATAAACCAAACAAGGCAAAACATATAAGTTGGTGGACAGCCGCCTGTATCACCACTACCACAGGAGAAAATGAACGCTAATGATCACACTCTCTCTCTCACACACACACCCATACTCTCTCTCTCTCTCACTCACTGTCTCCCTCTCTCTTACTCTCACTTTTCCTCTCTCTCTCACACACACATACTCTCTCTCTCTCTCACTCACTGTCTCCCTCTCTTACTCTCACTGTTCCTCTCTCTCTCACACACACATATACTCTCTCTCTCTCTCTCTCTTCACACATACACATACTTGGCACAAGTGTTAGCCATAGACCATAGTTAACAAAGTAGTTGAGGACGTATATGTTGTATTTTAATTAAAATGTAAAACTTGCAAACTAAACAAACCAAAATTGGGACAAGGACAATATAAAGTCAAATTAAATTATCAAAATCGCTATGTGGAAACAACGCTTACTAAAATGAAAATTATTAAATAAAAGAACACAATCCACCACATAGGGTGTACATCACTACATGAGCAAGTTAATCTGTTTCCCAAGCAAACTAATCGCACATATAACAACGCACTATCGTCACGTTAAAGGAAGTAGTCAAGTTTGGGAAGTCCGGGACGTTCTGGCAAATTTTACTAAATTACTAAATTTTAGTCAATAGTTCCCTATCTTGGATAAATTCTTTAAGAGGGGGAGGGGGACCTTTTTTTTCTCATTTTCTCTCTTTCTCTGGCTTGTATCCATTCGGCCCCATTTAGCCAATTGTTTTAAGACGTTTATCCCCATCCGGGTGTCGATTTGTATGTCGCATTGTATGGAGAAATTCGGCTTCGCCGGAAACATTTCTCTATCGAAAAATGTACAAATTTAGCCTGGCGAGCGGAAGATCGACACCTGGATAGGGATAAACGTCATACAACAGTAGGCTGATTGGGGCCGAATGGATACAACCCAGAGAGAGAGGTGGGTCCCTCCTAAATCAGAAACGCTTGGCAATGTTTGGTTGTCGGAAGGCAGAAGGCACGAATCACAACACCAACATAAAT